>JAQIVZ010001584.1:0-30362 GCA_034700945.1 Arrhopalites spinosus
AGGAAGCTGAGTTTTCAAACAAAACCCGCCGGAGCAATGGCGTGTTTTTTGGTTTCAGAAATTATTTTATTTGAAACCCTTAAAATTGTTTTCAAAACTTCAAATTTTTTATGTAGACCCCTGACAAGTTCTAGTATAACATACTCAAATATCTTGGTGATCCGTTTACAACGAACGGAGCTAAAAAATCATAATCATTACTTTTTGATCTCCCCTCGTATGTATAAAGTATTAAATTTAATTTATATAACAAGTATCAAAAAAGGGATAAGAATTTAAATGTAAAGTTAAAAGACCAACATAAAAAAATGAGCTTTCGGGTCATTTATTGCTTGTATAAAAAAACTCTATTTTTTGCTTGACTTTTATAGTTCAACTAAAAACTAAAGAAATTCATTCAGGATTAAAAATTGTGAGATTAAGAATCATCATAATAGTTCATGTATAAAAATAAATTAAAGGCAAACACTTTTTTTCTTCTTATGTGTCCCTATAAAAATGTCATATTGTATCAACACTCTCAATCAAACTAAAAAACAAAACTGAGTCCTCATC
Organism: Arrhopalites spinosus; assembly: GCA_034700945.1. NCBI lineage: Eukaryota > Metazoa > Arthropoda > Collembola > Symphypleona > Arrhopalitidae > Arrhopalites > Arrhopalites spinosus. Next base: position 556 of record JAQIVZ010001584.1, read on the forward strand.
CTCATTCTTTATTAAGAATGATAAATTCACCATAAATACCGAGTTAATTTACCCGTAAAGCTTTAACAAATTTAACAGATAGTACAAGTTACGTGTAACAGTCTATCTGTATGATATAATGATGATACCCAATTTTTTTGTATTTACTTGTGACATTTTAGTTGAAATAATTGTAAGGTAAATAAATAGTAAAATAAATATATCTTTGATATAGAAAGAACAATAAATAAACTGTTGACTGTAAACAAGAGGCTGTCATTTACTACAATCATCATGATTCTCAGTTCTGACTTATTATACTCTCCATCTCCACGTATGTACATATGTACAACTATTTATATAATATGAAAGTGTGTCTGTACATATTACACCCAATACAAAACTACTCAGGACAGTACAAACACATTAGCTTACACATTGCTTACGATTAGGTTGGAATCCACACACACACAAGATGAAAAGGAGAAAAAAAAGAAGAATCACTCAAAGCTATTTCTATGGATGGGCTATATAACAAAATTTATTATACATTTTGTACATGAATAGAAGAATATATTGAGGATTTTAACAGTATATATCTGTAAAGAGAGAGAGAAAAAAAAAGGGGGATAAGAGATAAAGATTGTTACATGGAAGGTGGAGCATTAGATGTGTAAAAAAAGGAGTAAGGAAAAAAAAGGATAATCTATTCCACTCTATATAGAATCGAGTCGAGTTTGCCGAGCTCCCATAAGGCCCTCTGGCACTAAATTACATCTTATGGAAAGACAACAAGTTGAGTCAAAGAGAGAGAAGACGGCCAACAAGTCAATGATGATGACTTGGGTTAACACACTGATAGATATTTCACATTGTACATTGAAACTAATCATATGTGTCTGCATGTATGTGTTAAAGTCCATCAGCTCCTGGTGATATGTGTCTATCCTCCATTCTTCAATACTTTTACAATCTCAAACTCTCATACTTCTTCATTTATACAGATAAAAAAAATATTCAGAATATAACAAACATTTGGAGTCATAAGAAGTAGAAGCAAAAAAAAAATCTTGCATTAATAATAAAGGTTGACTCTCATGTCCTCACTGTTGTTACATACATTGCAATGCAACTAAAAATCAAAAAACTGTACTCTTTCAATAACAAGAAGGAAGGACACATGATTCGTGGAGAGGGGAAGAGCTACGTGACATGATGATTGTGTTTGTCCTTTTTCGGTGTACAAACCATAATATTTCGTTTAACATATGTACGGCTGGGATGGATGAGAAACAATGAAAGGAGATGAGAATACTCTGGTGACTGTGGAAATACGGAACAAAAATGACAAGAGAGGAGACGAGGGCTAAAATAAGAGAGCCAGAGTGACGGTGTGTGACTCTGACTGTGGTTTCAATGGGTTTTTCAAAATGAGAGGGAGGTATAGTAGAGACGATAGGAGGTTGTAAGTGTTCCTAGTAGAAGAGTAGAGTGTGCTTTGATTTGGTCTGCTATTGCCATTGAGCCAAGACAAGAGGTAAAGTATTACACTTGAACCGACAAGTGCTGATTAGGATAGGAAACATTTCATCTTTGTTTTCTACATTCTCAACTCACGAGCTGCTGATGTTGCTACTGCTTCTCTCCCAGTAACTTTCTTGCCCTCTCTCTCTCTCTCTTGCTAGAGCAGAGCTTGAAAAAGCGTATGGGATGGGAGTAGTGGTGGGACAACAGAAATAGTAATACAATAACTCAGTCAGCGTGCATATGGGAAGGAGGGGGGAAGATAAAAACAAGGACTGAGAAACTTTTATTTCATTTGCATACACTCGTAAAATACAATACACATGGGCTTAAGTCATGCTAGGCTACATTCCCTTCTCGTGTCTTTTTTTCCACACACGCAATGCATCTGCATCTAATGCATCTCTTTCTATCTATCTCACACATATAACAGTATGTACAGTATAAAAGTCTGTGTATAGTAATATAACATGTATTGTACGTATACATAAATGGAGCTAATGTAGCACAGTCCTTGATACTCGACAATGAACAAATTTACAGTAACATTGTAGTGAATTACAAATATGGTTAAAATTAAATACTTAGGTTGTCTCTCTCTCTTCCTTGTGACGAACATGTCTCCCCCTTCACATTCAATCTACAACTTTATTCACTCTCTCTCTCTCGAGAGAATATAATCTAATAATATGTGAAGCAATTGAATCAAATTCACTAAATTATTACTATCATTGAGAGAGAGAGAGACAGAGAGACCTGGACTATATCAGAGTTTGTAAGTTGTTAACTAAAATTAAATGAACAAGATTGCTTTCTTAGTTTTCTCTCAAAAACTTTTTAGCTTTATCATCATCTCTAAAATAGTTTACTCTCTACACATTTTTATTGACAGGGAACAACTTTTCTCATTAAAAATATCACACATACGCATCATTCTAGTTAGTTGACTTAAATTATGTTATGGGAGATTTTTTTTCTAATAAAGGAATGAAAACAAATGTCATTTTTTGTGCTCATCTCAACTTTTTTTTTGTATTTTATTCAAATTTTGCCTTGACTGCTGAATCAACTCTCTAAAAAATTGTCTCATCATTTTAGCATGTACAATCATTCATCTGTCTTTTTATCATTGTTGAGTAAAATCATAAGATAGCAGGATCATTTTTTTTAAAATAATAATAATTTAAATGCAATGAGAAACCAAAGATTTTTGTGATGGTTGAGTACATAAAATGTTGGAGAAGAGAAAAAAAACCCAAATAAAAATTTTTCCAATGTTATGTTATGTATGGTAGTTTATATCAATATATATATAAATAGTTATGTACATGTTGTACATGATAGGAAGGAAAGGAAATGATGTCCATGATTGGTAAACATGAATGAAATTGCCGAGTTGTTTGATACACACATATAACACACAATATGAGGTTGCAACAGGGACACTAATAGTAGGAAAGTGAAGATCGTAACAAGGAGCAAATCCGCTGGTGGATGTTTCTTTTGAGTTTTTTTTCTAAGAGAGAGAGAGAGAGAGAGACGATGAAGATGAAGCCGAGAGAGTGTGAGGGGGTGAATCAACCTAGAATACTCACGCAAATACATTTAGGCGATGGAAAGGAAGAGAGGAAAAAGATCTTGGATGCAAGAAGAATACTCAATAAGATCAGCCGACCAGAGGCTGTCAGAAGAGAGAGAGACGGTGTGTGCAGGCTATAGACAGAGAGAGAGAGAGAGCTAGGGTTGGAACTGCATTGCATCGGCTTTTAACTTTGAAGGCAAAGCATTCTCAACATGTAGAGAAGAAGAAGGAGCTTAAATTTATATAAACCTAACTGTATACATTTGTAGATGCAGTGTACAGAGTTAGAGTTACCCTCTAAAAATATGAGAGTCAGCCCATGTAAATATAGTTCTATACTTTTTTTATATGTACAATGTGAAGCAATGGCAAACAATGTTTCAGCATGTAATATAAGACATATATATGTTATATACTCTTATTTTGAAAAAAAGAGGAAGAAAAAAAAAGGATCCCTGTTCTGTTGGTGTTAGTACTACATCTATTGCCCGACACAAAGTTTAAGATCTCTCTGGTTTATGATTCTGTGGAGCTCCTGTATATAGATCAAGTGTAACGTGTGGAAAAGAATAAGGAGGAAGAAGGAGGATGCACTTACAGAAATGCACACAGAGGACGACGTAATATGTCAACTGCTGGGGTATATAATGTATGTCTTTGTGTGACTATTTCGTGCCGTGGCTTGGGTTTTCATGTACATAAGTTTTTTTTCTATCCGTATGTATAAAACCAAAGTGTATATAATATTGACTGTGGACGACTCTAGTCGGAGAGGCACACTCTCTTCTTCTTCTCCCTATCTTGAGCAACCCATGTGTGTTTCACATCAATTTATTTCCCTATGGTGGCTCGATATTGACCCGTTATTCCTATGAAAGTCACGCCTGAGAAAACCTCATGTCTTTTCGTTTTCAATCTCTTTACTAACTCCAAATTATTCTTTCGAGTGGCACATTTTACCTTTAAATAAGTGTACAAGTCACATACCCCTCCATCTCTCTCTCTCTCTCTCAGAAATATTCATATCCACTTATAATAAAACTTTGTATCTATTTTACATTCACCTGAATTTAGCAATGTAATGGCAATGGTTTAGTCTTTATTCTCCTTTGAAAGAAAATGGAGAAAAAGTTCAATAATCCAAGATGAGATTGAGAAAGAAATTTAACATTGGAACTTGGACTCCCACGCGTACATTTTAACCTTTATCTCCATTTTTACTCATTCACAAGATTATCTGTATTATTACTGTACCATTTTAACGTAGTCCTAGTCTCTACATTTTTAGATTGATCTATTCTGAAGTCATCACATTTAAACAAATAAAGTGGGATCAATTTCTTTACCTCTATCATTTTACATCTCTCATACAAAATTCTTTCACCAATTTGTCATTCTAAAATGAAGACTGAATATAAATTAATCTAACATGACATTATTTTTTATTTTTGTTGTAAACTAACAAAATTGCAAAAAATAGTGAAGGGTGTGTTGTTTGATGTGGAAAAGTGTATCCAAGTTTGAGTACAAATTGAGAATTCTTTTGTGTACCAAGAAATTTGTTAATTTTGATTAGAATGAAAGGAATTTGGTATGATAAATAATATTTTCAGTATGATGTTTAGTTCCTAGTAAAGAGAGAGAGAGATAAAGGAGGAGAAGAAATACAATGGTTAGGGCAATTTGTTCTCCGAGGGCAATAACATTACAATTTGGTAAGCCCACGCATATGTATCTGTATAGTTCACTTTGAAAAAAAAACGGCAATGGTAGACACACCGGATCTTTTGAAAGTTTCGGCAGTGGAGTGGAGTGGTAGTGGTATAAGTTAACCGACATGGCAAAGTACGAAGATAAATACAGAGCGATGAAATTATTATTGGCGTGTCTGAAAAACTCGATTTGTAAAAAACTATTACGACAGTTGACGGAGTTTGGTTAGGTTTCCTCCCTCTCTCTCTCTCTCTCTTTTGTTACTTGTCTCTCTGCGCGTATGTACATGGGTCTTGATTGTTGCTCTTCTACAGTCATGAGAACTCTAAGGTGTGTGTCTTGAATTATATGTAGTGTGTGTGTGCACCATGGAATGACGACTTCAAGTCACCCACACACGAGAAGGTAGAAAAATATTCAAGCTAGTAATTTTTTTTATCATTTGCTTGAAACATCATGTGGCTCAATTCACAATTTTCAAGAGTCAAGAGAAATTTTTTTTTTGCTCCTTCTCTCATTTTTTGGCATGCATCCCTTTCATCTGCAAAGTTTTGGGAACAGAGTAAAATTGAATCGGAAAACCGCCGCCGTCTGTGAAAGATCAAAAGAACTTACTATACATTTATCAAATAAACTTGCTCACAAAAGTAGAAGCCCATAGAGTAGGCAAGTAGACAACTCTCAACTCAAAATCCTATATAATCACTCATTCCCAAATCTTTCCTTCTCTATATTCTTCTACACACACACACACACTCACTCTAACCCTGTGTCTATATCAAAGGGAGGAAGGTCTTGAATTTTGCAACAACCACATGGTGGTTACCAACTATAACATGGATCATGCATCATGTCATAGAATTTTTTTGATATATAATATTTTTGTTAAAAAAGAAATGAACAGAAAATATATTGCAAAGTCAAATCATTTTCTAATAAATTTAATATTTTCTTCTTGTTATTGCCCATCGTCGACAAGGGAGTGTACGGGGAGGCAAGTCAACTAAACATTTATAAACAAACAACCATTTTCCTGTCATAACCTTGACTAGATAGATTTTTTTTTATTCTCAGTCACCTCTCAAATCATTTTTTTTCTCTAATACATAAATAATGTACAGAGACTCATAGACCCTTTTCATGTTCACATTTTTGTGCATATTTTGTAGATTATACGGTATGTTTTTCGTACTTGTATTTACAAACTTGATTTTATTTTTCTAATGAAATATTCTAATGGCATAATAGTCAACTGTTTTTGTAAAAAAAAAGTTTTAATGATGAAAAATCCCACAGAGTTTCATTTTCCTAAAAAATTCTCTTTTTCTAGGAATGGAACAAATGCTCATATGGACAAAATATTCAATTGAATATTTTTATCCAGTAAAAAAAACTTTATATAGTGATTCCCTTTTTCTTGGAATTATATTACGAAGAAAATTGTTTATAAAAATAATATTTTTGTTTTAAATAAAATTGTCTTTTATTTATCATTTTCAAAAGAAAAAAAAGATTAACTTTAGTTTATAAAAAAAAACTTTTGATATGAAAATGACAAAAAAAGCACACTCCGACTCCTCTCGCCTCTTTTTTTCAATCATGATCAATAAATAAAATCATCAAGTGATTACAAATTTCCCTTCAGTTCCGCTTGATTTCCTCTCATTGAATTTGTTCGTGTTCAAGTTGAAGCTTGAAGAGAAAAAACAATACTTGTTTTTTCTTCTTCTTCTTTTCCCCCTCTCCAAAGATACTTTTTTGCGATATGAAGACTCCCAAAATGAGATCTTATATGCCGGTAATCGAAATAGAACAAGTGCACACAAACACACGGGGAATGGGTGACTTGACTGCTCACAGCAGTAAAGTTTCTTATTTCTTTTCTCTCTTTTCAGATTCCGAATAAAAAGAACTAAAGAAAGAGAGAGGGAGAGAGAGAGAGAAGTAAAGTGCACCAAAACCAAAACCCAAACGCCAAAAGTTGGAGTTAAAGACGCGAGGAAAGAAGAGAGAGAGAGAGAGAGAGAAAAGAAGGAAAAGTAGTGTAGCAGGACTAAGTACAAAGAAAACGGAGAAGAAGAAGATAGAGGATTTTATTATACGTTTAGGGAACGAGAAGTAAGTAAGTTATATCATTGTAGGGTACACGGGAGTATCGATACATCAAACTTTACCAACCAGTGCCTCATAGCATTCTATAATGTTTCACAGCCTGGCATGGGCATGGCTTGGAGAAAAAAAAGGGGAAACCACGTCGTCGATAGAGAGAGAGAGAGAGAAGTTGATGTGGCCCTCTAACTACATAGTGATTTTTCCCCTACTTTTCTCATCCTCATATCTCTATATATAACACAACATATACTCCAAAAAAAATGTACATGGGTTGAATTGAATTCACATATATATATGTAGACACACTAGCTAGCTGCTAGATGGATAAGTAAAGTTGTATTACGTGACATTGCCTGGGTCTTCCTCGTTTCTTTTTCATCTTAACTTGATTCCCTCACCAATGGTAGTTTCAATAGTCCGTATTACAATATGCTTTTTCTTCCCCATCATTTCTCTGTTCTCTCTCTCTCTCTACATTTGCATTGTCACATTGTGTGTAAAAATATTATTAGATATACCTTTATTTTTTTATTTTGTATGTCAATGTATGTTAATTATTAACAAGTGCTCCCTTTTGTAATTCTTTTTTTGTTTAAAAATGGATTCCTATTAATTTGTCATGTGTGTCTGTATCATCATCAATTTATTTTAGAACTGATGCTTTTCCCCCCTTTTTTCATTTTTAGTGTAATATATTAAGCCACCAACAAAATATTAACAGGAGTTAAATAACCTAGGTGGTATATGAAAATTTGAAAGAAATTTTTGTTTTGTGTATTTTGTGTAGCAAAAAAGAGTCATGATGGTTGCTCATTTCTACTGAGAAGAGACGCAAAAGATTTTTTTTTTATTCTTCTTTTGTGAGACAACTTCCCTGTAAAACTTAAGGGTCATAAGCTTTGTGGGACTTTCCAATGGTCGTCGTGAAGTGGAATATTGTTACTACAAATTTTATTGACAATAACTTACCCACTTATTGTTGTACAATTGAGCCTCACAAATTTATGAGTAAAAAGGTGAAGGACACGTGAGAGTTGTGGCATTGTGTGTGTAAAAAAACTTAAATATTTTTGTATTTATTTCTTTAATATGTAATTACACTACCTGAAATTAATTATTATTATTTTTGTGACCAGTAAAACAACATCAAGCACTTGCTCAAGGCTCAATGAACATTAAAAAATTTTCTCTTCTTTTACTTAAATGCCTTGAGCACAATAATATTTGTGTTGTAAAACTTTGTTTAAAATATTTTTGACTATTAAATACATCATGTCTCATTTTTATAATAATAATGCCACATTTTTTAATGATTCTAGAAAAAAATTTTACAAATCAAAGATTTGCCTCAAGGCTAAGGTAAAGTATTTTAGTATTTGTGGAGATAATCCTTTACTCATAAATTTTATGATGTACTAAACAATAAAAAAAAACTTTACAATTATCTAATGGTAAACACAATGGGGAGGACGATGAGAGAGTGCGTAATATCAATTTAATTACATTTTAAATTATTACTTGAGACAACTGATTTCATATGAGCTTGAAAAAAAAAGAGTCAAACTATCATTACCATATACGTGTACATACTAAATAGTACAGGGAAGGAGTTAGACTATTGTTTTAATAATTTATTGACATGTATTTTATTTTTTCAATTTTCCTCTACATAAAATCTTTTCCTTTCTTGTGTGCACTTTAAACTAAATTTTTTTTACAGGGAGTTTCACAAGAGTCATAATTTTGATTTAGGTGTAAAGACTATTTTTCTACTCTCTTGCATATTTTAATTCAAACCAACCCCGATTAAAAAACGACGATGGCAACAGCTGCTTGGTTAGCTGTCGACTCTGGCTTTTAAGCTTTAAATGCCACTAGCAGCCATACATATGCATATAAATGGAATCTCTAATTGACAGGTACAGGGTACAGATAACAAAACTTTTTTCAGCGAGAGAGAGAGAGAGCCGCCTTTTTTTTCATTGACGACAAAAATGACACTAAAAAAATTGTCAAAACTTGACAAAAATACACAAGGGCACTCTTAATAATCGTCCGATTTGAATCTTTTGCTGAAAAACTGAAAACTGCAGAAAAATCAATAATATAAAATTTAATTTTACTGTATCAATAATTCATAGCTCATGTACATATAAATGAATAAAAAGAGAATCAAAGTTTAGAAAAGATTTTTAAAAAAATAACACCAATTCTGAAAACATAGACAACATAAGGGATGGTGATGAATTGAGGAGATAACAAGGAACAAGATAGAAAAATATTAGAAACACCTAACACACACAGTGAGTGAATTTGAGAAGAAAATGTGTTTTGACATGAGGGTTCTTTCAAAGGAGGGTTATTTTATATGAGGCAGTCTGTGTGTACGTACAGATCTGTAGTTCAACTCACCCTTTCTTCGGTAGTTAAAGTAGCCTGACGAGTGAGTTGGGTTTATGTATTTCAATGTTACATACATGAAATACATAACAACACCCTATCTCATGCACCCTACATTACAAGATAGGATAATACGGGGTTGAATCCTTAATGTTGGATTGGGATAATGTTTTCAAGCACTTTTTTTCTCTTGCCCTTGCCCTCCGCTCTCTCAGCCCCAGTCTCTCTCTCTCTCCATTATGTAATACACAGATTGTACTCCCATTGATATATATAGCGGCAAGTTTTATACAGATTTCTAACAAACGCACACACACACACACAACAAGCATACAGACAGAGACTTGAGCTCATGAAGAACCTGTGATATTTTTTTGCTTCTGGTCCTGCAGGCGACCAAAAATGATTAACTGTATGTATTATATGTATGAGGAGGGGCCAGTCGGATGGAGTAGTCTTTGGTTGAGTTTTTCCGATTCTGAATAGAAAAGGACAGACATTCATATTAAACTCACAAGTCTATCTGTGCATCATCTATTTTATTCTTATTTTCTCTATGTACACATCATAATGCACTATACACTGTACTTGCTTGCTGGCAAGTACAATGTAAAAATGTAAACGTAAAAGATTAAGGAATCCTCTACAAAGGGCCACTTTATCTAACAGAGTTGGATATTACATAAAATACACTACAAGTACAGATACATAGGGAGCAGAGAGAGAGAGAGACCTGAAGCTTCAAGAGTATGACCGTATATGTCCCTTTTTCATATGGCATGCTCTCCATGCTTCCGCCTCGACGAGATGAGAGTGAGAGAGAGAGAGAAATTGAAAGAAGGCTGTGGTTGAGCATGTTCGTCTGTTTATACCCGGCTTAGCGCACAAGAGCCATCAGAATATAATAAGTTGAAGAGATATAATATTATGGTCTCATCTATTGGTCTTAGTTTTTAAGCCTTTTGATGAACGATGCGGTCAATGAGACGGTAATTATAGGAGAGAGAGAGAGAGAGTGAGCGGACTCTCCTCCAACTGAGCTCTTGGTTTGTTCCGTCGGTGGAATCCAGTGAAGGACCAAAGTGATAAATTTCGTAATGCCGCCAGAATAGTAACTCTGTGCAAGTGTAACAACACTAAGTTACTCTGTATCTCATCCCTCTTCTTTTTTTCTATCTGTATGTATACATGCCACTCTCTCTATGTGGCCATCCGTCTGTGGAAAATGAACGAGGAAAATCTAGTAAGACTTTAGTGCTTCATGTGTATTGGCAAGACATTGCCAAAGCTGTTGGGAAAGAATAGTACAAGCCACACACTTTTTCTTCTTCCTCTTTCTCTCTCTCTCTCTCTCTCTATAGTGTTACTTGTACACTCAACCAAGCTTCTAGTGAGAGAGAACTATATTGATTATTTTTTCGTTTTGCTCCATTTCTTCGCCTTGGGTCTTCCGCTCCTTTTCTTCAACACTTTCATGGCATGTGAGAACATCCCGTACAAAAGTCTACTGGTAATTTCTTGACCAACAATTTGAGACCATTTTTTGTAACTTGTGGAGAATTCTGTTGGAAATTCTGGGTTGAAAATTTGGAAAATATTTTTTGGTCAATTTGACACCATATAAAATGACTTTTATTTTTGACCAGAGATTTGGGAGGCTTCCCTACAGAATCCAGCACAAAATTTTTGTACGGTTGTTAAGAGCGAGGGAGGGCGAGAGAAGAAGTGACTTTCTTTGACTGTACACAATCTTCAACCATGTATATATATATATATATATATATGAAGAAAGGCACTCTCTCTCTCTCTCTGTGTACATTATATTATGACAAATATACGCACGCCACTGTTACCCTTTTCCTGTTCTATTACTATTACCATCCTATACACGAATACTTTGCCTTTGGACTTGAACTCGGGTGAGTTGACTGTTCACCCATTTGAACCTAAAAGAAAGAGAACATGGTAGGCTACACACACACAGGGAGAGTGAGGCACAAGATATATTGTTAAATGTGTGATTCATGCCTGGTTTGGCTTGGTTTTGGTTTTTGGCTATGTAGATAGACTTACACTCTAGGACTGTAGTCAAGGAAAGGAGAGAGAGGCTAAACATGTGCATTCGTATGGCATTTATGGCAAAGGGCACCGCATGGAAGGATGAAGGAGGGAAAAAGAGAAGAAGGAATGACGCTCATCTTTTGCCACTTCATCTGAGGTCTTCAAACAAAAACTGTGCAAGTCGTACGAGTAGAGGCGAGTAGGAGAGCGAGAGAGGAAACCTAAGAGCGGTGGAGAAAGGAAAAGTTTCATCATCATCTTCTGCGTTTCCAGATAACGATAAAAATCTGGCATCGGTACCCCTATTCACATTACAATGCATAGTACACATATACACACTCCTTCGGATATATATATATTTCACTTTATATCACACACTATTCGTCAATAAGAAAACTATGCTTGTGCATCTAATATAATGCGTGAACGCCTTTGGCCTCTCTCTCTCTCGCACATAGACACACACGCTCTATCCTTCTTTCTCCATCAAGTGTAACATTATTTTAGCTTGGTCGTCTTTCAAGTGATTAAACACCCGATTAGGCAAACCTCAAATTTTTAATTACATCCTCTCTACTTCCTGCATAATGTATGCTTATGCATTTGACGCCAACAAACAGTCAAATTCAAACACAAACCCCTTCTTTTCTCTCTTTTTTTCTTTCTCTCTCTTAATTCTACGAGTTTTCTTTTTCTCATTTTTTTCTTCTCTTACTTTTTTTGACTTTGGGATGGGGTACAAGTCATTCTCATTCATTTGACAAAATTAAATCAGCAAAACTATACAAATTACATTACATTGTAGACAATTTTCAATCTAACAAATTACTCTTTTAGTTACTTTGAGAATAAAAAAAAAATTTCTTTTGAACAGAAAACTTGATTTATTTGGATTAGGCTGAAACTGAAAAGCAGCCAGAGAGAGAGAGAGGAAAGTTATAACAAATTTTTAGAAATCTTTACATATCACTCCAGATTCTTTTCTGTCTTGAAAAACCTGAAAATTGTGCATTCTACAGTTTTCAACTTTCAGAGACAGAGAGAGAGAGAGTCGAGAAAGGTACGTTAATAATACAAGTTTGTTTTCATGGATAATTAAGTTTTGAAAAAAACCAAAGAGGTATCAGCGGGTTCTTTAGTCGTAATTATAGGCTGGGTAACCAAATCCACTGGTTTCAGCTTGACTTTTTTTTTGAATGTGTTTTCATAGTGAGACTACATAACGAAACATGAGACTCATTTTTTCTTGGGGTCTCACTAAATGTCATGTAGTCTCTCTCTCTTAAAAATTTCGGGGCTGAAAAATGAGGCTACGCACACAAAAACGTATGTGTCTGTACACATAATGTGAAATCCAATAGGAGACTAATGTCAACTTTTTTGTCCTCCAATTTTTTTCCAATATAAATATAATGATAGAGAGAGATATATAATACGTCTAATTTTATATTTGGTCAAAAAAGTAATTATAAGCTATCGATCCTATAGTCAAAGAATGAACACTCACAAGTATTTGTAAATGACTCACTCATTATAGTCGCAGTGAGACAATGGTGAATAAAATTATTTTAAACACTTTTTTGTCTTTTAAATTTAGAATTAACGACTGGTAAATTATAAATTGTCTTCCTGGGTGGCATTGAAACATGTAGGAGACATTTTATTTCCATAAAATGTACACGGATTTATGAAAAATGGAAAATATTTTCCCTTGCATTTTCAAATTTTATTTCATGTAAAGATTCAAAACTTTCTCTCTCATGCACATCTACAGATAAGAGGTCAGGCTTCTTTTTTTTGGTTAAATATTTTTTTGTCACAAAAAGTTTAAGTGAGAATCTTGTGTCATAGTTTGAATCTAAAGAGTTTCCTCTATTTTCTGTGTGTTGTATAGAATGAAAAGAGGAGGAAAAGTACAAAAAAAAATATTCAATGTGTCGTAAGATTTTCTCTGCATGGGTTTGCACACACAAGAAATCGGTAAGACACGCATACAAGTGTGTAATCTGTGTGCAGTGGCTGTGTATAAAGTAGACAGTAGAGTACAAGTACACTAGCCCAGTGGTGCGAAGCTCATGAGAAAAAAAAAGAATAAAGAGGACAAACATTACACAAGCAAAATTCATGTGTGTACTATACTACATAAATACATAGATGTATAAATATATGGGTAGTTTCATGTACATAAAAATATGGGATGGTAAAAGAGAGGGGCCTAGATTCTGTTGGATGTTGGAGAGTTGGCAGCTCATTTGTCCCCCCTCTCCAAGTAAGTATAGGTATAAGTAATGCTGACTGTAAAGAACATAGAGTGAATGTACGAGAGACGCATCGAGAAAGAGAAACGAGATGGGAAGATGGAAACGGAGGCGGCTCACAAAGAGAGAGAGAGAGAAAGAGGAAGAAGGGTTGGGGAAAAAAGAACAAGTAAACGACGACTATGACAAGAAGTACAGTCGAGGAGTGGGAACACGACGAATAGAAATAAGATGAGAGAGAGAGAGAGAGAAAGAAGAGAAAAGGGAAAGCAGGAAAGTAAAGTGAACAACGAGAGTCAGAGCAAAGTCGAGGAGGATTGCATCTAAGATTGCCAAAACTCAAGCTCATGTCCTTTGGATCAACTATTTGGAAGAGAAAAAGGGAAAGACCAATTTTCCACTAAGAACTTTTGTGCACTGCTTACAATCTCCAACCTACTACACGCATTTCTCTCTCTCTCTCTTGGTCTTTATATGCACTATACTTGTGTGTGTGTGTGTGTCTATGGAAAAAAAAGACGGCAACTTCCTTGCACTCTCACTCTCTTTTCCTAGTTTGAGTTCCAATATAATACTGCTTCTGTTTTTGTCCATAATAAGAATCTGCCTTTAGTTCAAGCCTTATGCCATGCCATGCCATGCCACTACCCCCATTGCTATTGCCAGTGCATGCACTGACTACAGTTTAGATACCTGAAGAGGCCATCATTCCCTTGTTGGGGAAGCCATGTAAGTATGTTAGAAAGATGCTGGATGTACAAGTAAAAAAATAGAGGAAGAGGGAGATGGAGAGAAAAGACGTTGGAGAGCTTCAACCGCATGCCGTCACACCAAAAAGAAAGGGAGAAAAAGGGAGCCAGCCATATATATACAAGTTGAAGATGCAAACGTGCTCTTCTTTTTCTAGTTCTTGTCGTAGTCTCACTTTCTCAACTTCTTCTTCTTTTCTCATCTTGTAAAGTTTCTTCCTCTTTTTCCCCCCTTCTTCTTTTTTCTCTATATAAAAGATTTTTGTAGAAAAATGCTCACCAAGCCGAAAAGATCCGCTACTCGTCACAGTCATCTCAAGTTGACAACTCTCGTACTTATGGGTACTTACGGGTTGACACTCACTTTTACTTTTTACCTCGTCTGTTTCCTGATTTCAAATGATTAGCTTCATCGATTTTCAATTCGTATTCTTACAACATTTTTTTTCTTCACTTTTACATTACACTTGCTTCTCACTCTGGCCCACCCGCATCACACACACCCTCTCTCTCTCTCAAACACACACAATTTTCTCCCCATCAATCCACATCCATTAGTCTAATCGTTCGGACCCACAGCTCTCTTTTATGTGTAAAGAAAAGAGAGGCTCAAGCTAGTTTTCCTTGGTACTCACTCTCTCAATTTAAATTTCTTTTATCTCATTACGATTACTTACATTTAGATTGAAGACTTATTAATCTACTTTATCGTCTTTTCCCCTTTTCTCTCTCTCTCTTTATATAAAAATGTACTGAATGGAAGGGGAAAAATATTGAGAGGGAAAAAAAGATTGCCAAAGCTTGTAAAGAAGAAGAAATGTTTCAAGGAAAGAAAAAAAATCATATCATCGTTCTATATAAATTCTAGACGAGATAGTAAGAGTAGACATATATACATATACAACTCCCCTTGAATTAACTGAATGGGAAAAAGAGTAGACAACAAACATGAGGGAGTTTTTACTTGCTCTATAAACTCTCTCTCTCTCTCCTTTTTTCCCTATTCACAACGTCAAAACAAGTTTACTTTTAAGCAAAGATTACACAAAGTTGAGTAAATAGTTTTTATTTTGAGGCCAAAAGTTTTTTAAGCTTATTTTTCAAACATATTTCATATTCCATATGTAACACTCTATCAAGGACAGAGCAATAGTCATCTCTTGTGTATTTTTAACCATGTAAAAAAAACATATTATAACAATTTATTATTTTCTATGAGATTGTAAAATAAAGTTTAACATCAAATATAAGCTTAAAGTTTACACGACTCCATTTATTTATTTATTTTAATTGTCATAAAAAGTACTCCTGAAATACATTTGATACTTGATTATTTTGAACAAACACTTTTTTTAAATTTAGTGTCGTATTATCAACTTTAATTTTCTTAACAAGACCTTTAACTTTGGGAAAAGTTTATTTTCATTTTTGAAGTACAGCAGAGAGAGACAGACAGAGAGAGAGAGAGAGAGAGCTCAAAATATTTTTGACTTTTATATTACAAAGAAAATAAAGATTTCAAAAAAAGTTGATCAAGTTACTTAATATCAAAACAATTTGGCATATAATAAAAACAAGAGAGAGAATGAATTTTTTTCTAATGTAATTGCAAGAGTGCACGAAAGGAAGAAGGAAGTCAACTAACACGAGCTGACATGATAAACTCCGTGATGCCAATTTGAATTTTAGACATTTGAAACGGTTACACGGACAACAGCACCGATTTATTCGAGGGGGAGAAAAAATAATAAAAAAAAACCCGGGTGGTTGGATAAAGCCGGGTAAAATGCTCCTCTCATACACACAAGCATAACAACCTAAATGAGTCAAGCTGAGTGAGTGGAGTACACCACACACTCATATCCGCCATTACTTTGTATACATTCCCTTTTTGGATAATATCACAAGTGATGATATTGGTACCGTACTATCCTTAATTAAAACCCTGGTATCATTGAGAGCGCACATTATTGAATGTCACTTGTTACCCAATCATCATTTAAATATAAAAAACTATTTTAGTAATTTACAAGTCTATTAAATAATTTAATTTTTCAAGAATAACTTCCACTCTCAACACCTCAGAAAAATCCAGGATGAACTAGTAGAAGAAAAATGATTTTTTTGAGACTCGTGAGATTCGAATGAATGATTTACGGTAGGTCTATCCCCCCATGCACATTCAAGTTTCAGCTTGGTTAGAGATTAGTGAATATTATGAATTCTATGTTCACTTGCTCTTCAGACAGATAATGTATAATACAGAGTGGATTGAACAGACTCTCCAAGACATGATTTCATTTTTAGCTCCAGTTACAAACTACGCATGTATGAACTTATTTAACACTAAGTGGGGTTGAATGTTAAACTCAATCCTAATGGTCACGATCTTCAAATTTACTTTTATCACACGAACCAAGAGGACATGGGAGAGAGGAGGGGGAGATTATCTACACAAAACCGACATTTAATACATATTTACTCATTAACCGTCATCCATGATACGTAATAATCTTTATGTTCAAGAATCCTAAGATATTTGTCTTACAATCTGTATATTTATATAATACATCAAAAATACATGAAATATTTTATAAAAAAAATATTAGTGACCCTTTATTGCAAGGTTAGAATATTTCAACTGGAATTTGTAACAGTAGCGAGTAGTATTCAAGTGTATAATTTGAGTGTATGTGTGTATGGACTAGGATTATATACTCTATTAAATTAGAAAGGATTTTACGCCGAGATAATCAATAAGACTACTAATTAAATATACCCAACCCACCTCCTCCCATTGTACCTACAACTGGATAGTCTACTGGTAAAACACGAGCAAGAGTTGGAGAGTTGAGAGGTAAGGAGGAGAGCAAGAGAGTAAGAACTGATAAACTGTAACCTGCCCGAGTGTACATAAGTACACTAGTATGTATACATAGGAGAGACGGGCATTATGTTTATAGAAGGATAAATGGCAGTTGGTGAGCGGAGCACGAAGGCTATTTACTTTTTGGCACTAATCTAATATTCATGGTGAAAATGATGAAAACGACTCGGTGGGATTGAGATCGTCATACAAACTCTCCCTCCCCATCCTTTAACATTGAATGTGTGTGCCTTCCCTCCATTCCAGTCGATTCGTCAGAAACCATCTCCCATTCAATATCTTCCCTCTCTCTTCCAGCAACAGGATATTTTTTTTATCCATGTTTGAGTCTTTTTTTCTCGATCTTTTGTACTATGACAAGTAAAGACAGAGTATTTATTTTAGACTAAAGAGGACAAATTTTCATGTAAATTATTTTGTGTTTACATTATGTACACCTTTTATTTATATTTATTGCCCCATGTTGAAAACATGGAGTTTTCTCAGTGAGTGCCTACTACAGAGAATGTGTACGAGGAGTCTAGAATTAATGATTCCATTATATCTGTGTGGATGACATGAAACAACAAGAGGTCAAGGTTAGACTCGTCTCGAATGTAAAGAATGCAATAGAAGTGTAAAGAAATGTAAAATTAATTACATGGTGAAATTAAGTTGACCTCATGAGGTCACTTGTAATAAAAATTCAATGTTACTTTCTCTCCCTCTCTCTCTCTCTCTTTTTTGCTCATAGTCAAATGGCGAATAAATTTAAGACAACTTTACCACCATCCCAGCTGAAAAATGCGGGTAAAAAATTCTGGCACAAGAAAGGTGGATACTTTTATATGTACAGACGGTACATATAAAGTTTCAGTCTTAGTATCCTATAAAGAAAAGAATGTCTATAAACAGGTTGTTATATCACACACACACACATGTGTGTGTGCCCACAGCATTGAAAAGGCCGACGCAGTCCAAAATCATAATCTCTATGTAAAATAGAATAGAGTTTCATAGGGATGAGAATTTTGTTATTGTTCATTTTTACCAAATTAGGATGTTTGCAATAATATGGAAAAAAAACTTTTTTTTTCTTATTTAAAATTTAAATGCTCATAAAAATCTCTTGTAAAATATTAAATTTAAATTTTTTTTTGTCTTTCATAAATAAAATGAGATACTCTTTATTATAATAATGTATATTATCTCTGTGTATCTATTCTCATTTATAATCATAAACATTTGAAATTTTTATTGATACACTTGAACATGATTCATAAGTACCCACATGAGGACTCAGCACAAACGATAAAAAGAGCATTCTGTGTATCTCCAGATTGGAAAGAATGGCTTGAATTTCTATAATCTATACATGTATGTACATGTACTGCAAGAATGTGTGAGTATATACAATAAAATAGTTTTAAAAGAGGAAGAAGGGAATGAGAGTGAGATGGGGAACAAGTCGGAGTGATAAATGAAATGATTTATTCTATATTTTACCTTTTATGAATTCAACAGAAATGGACACCTGTAGTTCTCCTAGTAACTTGACATTAGGACTTTTCCAGTCTCTCCATCTCCTCCACAAGACAAGACATCTCTCAAATGTATGTAAGGTACATGTTCGTATGTACAGTCCACAATAAAGAATTCTTGTTCCATCCAACAGTTTCAGCTCACTTTATGGAATGAAATGTTTCATCTTGTACAAAATACAATCAAACCAACAATATAATCCTATATAGTCTCTTGAAACCTTGTTTTTACTTGACATAACGTACAAGTAAGTATATAAATGTAATAATAATCATAACAACAAGACCAAGATGAAAAAAAGGAGCAACGTCTTCAATACAGTTGAAAGTTTTAGTGAAAAGGAAGTACAATAGAATGGAGCATATGATACAAATTCGAAACCAAACACGTAACAATAATACTCTTCTTGTACTCATATACAAAACTTAACCACTACAGCCACACGGCACAGCATTTGGTAAAGTCAAAATACAATTATAGTAGCCTATCTCTCTCGCTCTAGCAAACCCCCCATACCCACACACTTTATTTTTCCATGTGTCTTGTACAATATATAATGTAGGGATACAACTGTAATGCAATACATTGGATCAGTTACAAAGATATACGACGCTTTGGGCATGTGCATCATGGAGAAGGAGAAGAAGGGACGAGAGAGAGAGAGAGGATGAAGAAGACAAGACAGAAAAGACATTATTATGTTTTCACATATCATGATGATGTTCCCTCTCTCTCCCTCTCTCTCTCTCGGTGGAGGTGAGGAAAAGACTTGCGGCACAAATCAAGCACAGTAATACTGTTATTATTATTTTGGTCATAACGCAAGCCGTGCAATCAGTCCTGAATTAAGGGTGTATTTTACCCTCCACCTTTATGTACTTGACCACTTTTATGTATTACGAAAGACACTAGATATTTCAAGGGTCTTCACCCATGCCATGGGTTGAGAGAGACGTGGAGAGTGTGTGTGTATAATATTACAACATTTTTTTATTTGTCTCAAACACACTCTATTCATACAGGTACAGTCAATATATTTATACCCGCCACTTAATTCCTCTTTATGAGCTAGACAGTTTTCTTAACATTTCCATCGTTCAAACATTTTACATTTTATTCACTTTTACACTCCTCTCCTTCCCTCATTGAAAAAAATGCGTAAAGTGTACAAATACATAAACCATAATATTAAGTTTAAAAATTATTAATAAAGAAAAATGCTTCAAGATTAAATTTACTAAAATACTTTTATTTGCACTACAAAAAAATTGTTTGATCATATTTGTGTGTATGTGTATAAAGGACTTTGCTTATAAAATTGAATGTGGAATGACATTCCTAAAATAGAAAGAAAGAGAAAAAACCCCACACACAATGCACATGATATGTATTATTCAAAATGCAAAATATGTGAAATAGTTTTTTTACATGATATTTTTTATTGCAACTTTTTTCTTAGATCAATATAAGATGCCAAAAAAAGAAAGTGTGTATGTGGGCCATCTTGAATTTGGCCAAAGTAAATAGGAAAAAAAAACCAGCTCAAAGTTCGTCGTGTAAAGAACAACTCAAACGGAACAGATGAAAAGCCCAGAGCCGTCAAAACTATGCTTGAAGGATCTGCCAGAGGAAGACAAGTGACACAAAGGATGAAAATATATACCAAAGACATCACAAGAGAGAGAGAGAGAGAGAACCAAGGAAAAACGAAAATGTTCCTTGTCTACAAATCTAAAGTACCACCATGTCGACTCTTGCTCTGGCTTAGAGAGTATAGAAAGGGAGAGAAAAGAGAAAAGAAGAAGAAAAAAAAATTCAAATTCGAGTAGAGTTGGTGGGTAGTGAGTGTTGAAGTTGAGGCGTCTATACATATTTGCATACGGTCTCAATAAATAAAGTACTCGCCTACACATCACACAGACACTGATCTTTCACGTAAGTACCTAAATGTTGTCCATGAGCTTCTCAGTCCCCCCCCTTCCCTTTTCTACTTTTTTTACTACTCTCATGTCTTAATACTGGCATTTCATTTCTGTTTCTAAAAACATTCCGTCTCTCTCCTCCTTCTCTTGTGTAGCTCTCTTTTAAGCTGAGAAAAAATACGGTGCAGACGAGACAAAACTCACGGGGTAATTCAAAGGAATAAAGTACAAGACAAAAAAAATAATAAAATAAAGGGATTGCAAATTTTTTTACTCTCTCTCTTCAACTTTTCTATCTCTGTTTCAAACAAAATATGGTGACGAGTCAGCAACTACAGGAAAATATATATATATATATATTACACTGATAGTTTCATGTTCCCCAAACATGGCAACAATTTTTAAGTCTTGTACTAGCAACTATTCTATAATTCAAAGTTATGAGACAAAATTTTTCATTTCAAAAAATAAAATTTATATATACTCAAGAAAAAAAAAACTCACATTACTACAAATGGAACAACCTTAGAATGCTCTCCCATTATCATACCAAAAAAAGCAGGGTTAATGGCTCAAGAAGTACAAGACAGGGAATAAGTGCGAAAAGAACAAGATTTGGGTTAAATGGAGATGAGTCTCTGGATCTCTCTCTCTGTCTGTCTGTGTTTTTCACCAAGTTTTCATTTGTCACTGAACGAGGATTTATGACAAAGAAAAAGTGATGACATTTTCACAATTTGAATAACATACAAAATGTTCAATATGTAAAAAAAATATTATTACAGATATTAGACAAAGAATTGCAATCATAGCCAGATTTTTATTGTTTATCATTTCATTTTTGAAGACTAAAAAGTAAACTAAAGAGTAAACTGATATTCTATTTTAAAATGTCAGTTCTCAAAATGACAAAAACGTTCCAAGAAAAGACAAAAATCAAAAAAAAGCTTGATTCCTTCTCGTCTCTTAATTTCCTCTTGTAACCGTTTTGAATTACTCATCTTGCCAAACAAAAGGTTTTGTTGTTTCATAACTTTTTTGTACCACATAAATATTTTGTGTAGAGAAACAAAAGGAGAAAGAAAATTGTATAGGGAAGATCATCATGTAAAGTAAATGATATTACAAATACAGACATTAGCAAGAAACTAGAGAGATTTATACTGTAATGACAAATGAAAACAGAGAACCTAATTTGAAATATACACACACACAACAACATGTGTAGTGTATATTATTTTCACAAGAAAGTAATATGTACAGTTATAAATTCATATAAATAAATTTTGTTGTATAAAATATAAAACTAGGAATTTTTGTACATGTTTCAAAGGCATTCATTCAGATGAATGTTTTGTTTAATCCGGGGAAGCACAGGGTTACAATAAAATACATGGGACAAGACTGCACGCATTTTTTCCATGGAATATCTACCGCCTTTTTTTCTCCTCTCTCTCTCTCTCTCTCATGTTCATGTTGACTAGCTGCTGCACACACTCCTTGTGCTATCCTTTGCCTTGTGATGTTTTATAGAGAGAGAGAGAGATTTTTTCATGGAAGACGAAGAGTCACTTTTGCTTCTTTAGTGTACATAAAGGCTTGTTCCTCCGGGTTGAATAATCTGAGATTGACAGCAGCGGGAGGCAACCATCCACATTCAACTTGCCTTTTTTGTCCCACAAACGCGTCCATATTTCCAACCAGTCCTTGTGCCTTGTGTGTATTGTATTTATGTATATTTCAGTTTCACCATTTCCAGAATAGAATTATTAGAATCTGAATATATGCAGCATAACTAGCTCAGGAAAAAGTCTGCATGTATTGATATTACAGTCTTTCATCTCAGCTCAAGTCTCATCACACACAATTTTACATCTAAGCTTTATACGTCCCTTTCTCTCTCTCTCTTTAAACTTTGAGCTGTACATTGTAGTACATATCTGTATATGAGAATGGTGAGGGCCATGTAGATTTTTTGGGGGCTCCGATTTAATATATTTATCCATGTGCATATTTCGTTACTTAGGTGACTATGTACTAATGTGGAGGATGTGGAGAGGAGTAAGTTGTGTATTGTAGAAGAGCGTGAGTGTGTTTCCTCCGTCGCTTTTCTTTCCAGCTCTCAACTTGAAAATTACGTTACCCTTTTTATCCCTCTATTATCAACTATGAAATATCAACCTGACTATAGCAGGAGCAGGGTAAAATGAATTGCCTTATAAACTTTGTTTCCCCTTCTCTTCAAGTCGTAATGCATACAAAAAACTATCATCAAACTTGCTCCGTCCTCATCCTACATAATAGCCCTGCCACGTTTTTTCAGTCACAGAATAAAAAACTCTCTCACTCTCTCTCTCCCTCTCTCATTATTACCTGAACTCCTCGTTGTTTTTTTATTCTATTCTTTTTGTATTACATAATAACTTTTTTTTGTCTAAACTGCCAAATTTGTATGCAATTTTTTTTGACTTGACAAAACACACAGAACAATTCATTGCTAATAGGCGTAGAAGTAATTGTCGAATTTTTTAAAACTAAAATATTTATTTAATATTAATATATGTGATGAGTTCAATTGTAATGAGATGGTTTCATGATTTTATTTTGTTTTTTTTGTCAGTACAATGTACTGATGTGTTGATGTAATATTTTAAAATAATTTTTGTTTGATGTGCGTATGCTAATATCTACACATTATTTCATTACAAATACTCCATGAGAGCCGGTTCTATCCATGGATATTTTATTAATGACTGATAAAAATAACGGCAAGTAGATTAGATGAGTCTAATAATATGAGTCTAATAATATGCCAATATTTATTTATGTATGTCTTCTCTCAAGTATTAGATATGCATCGGTTAAAATGTTTATATATGTAAATACCTAGGTATTTATAATTGATAAGAGAGGTAAATTAAGTACTTACATGAAAGTGTGTGCTCCATATGTAAAATAACGTCAATAAGATAAGAATTAAATTCAACATTTGACTGAATTTCAAACAGTACAAATTTTTGATACATTAAATTAACTAGCGATATAAAATATATGCAAATTATTTATATCAACTGACAAATGATTTTTTACAAAAATAAAATAAATTGAATATTTCCTAAAAAGAAAGATTTATTTATTCAACAAAACATGAAAAGGAGATTCCTTTGCTTCTTCCCGTAAATAAGTGAAAAATATATGTAAAAAGAGGAGTAGTACTTAATGTTCCATTTATTATAAACTGCAGTACATTTAATTGACACAATGTTTAGCATCAATTAAACATTGTCAGGTCTCAAAGACTAGACGACTTTTGTCTTCCAAGACTAAAATATTCTCTTCTACTCTGGCTCCTTCTCTACATGATGGGTGTGGGCATTAACGTAGAGACAAAGTTGGAAAGAGCTAAATCTTTAAAAGGTTTCATATGTAAATGTAATCTGGAAAAGTGCAGGGGAGAAAAGAAAGAAATAAGAAAATGGCTCTCCACGTATTCAAGTAGTAACAGCAGTACACAGTAGTACTGAGATAGTTTGCAACAACAAGAAGATGGGAAAGAAGATCCCATAGTTTATAGCCCGTGTACTACTTGTGCCTGTGTGCTGGTGTGTGTGTAGTCAGTAACAGAAGTTTTTGTATTCCTATTTCTATTTAGTTTCACCAACTCCACCGACTGCACTGGTATAAATACGTGGAGTATGTGTGGAGAGAACTGGAGAGGCCAGATGTAAGAGCTAAGTAAGTCGTTCTTAGTAAGTATAATATATCAGAGGAGAAGGTAGTGTAAGGCCACACTCCCCGCTCCGTTTAGTTTAGTACAATGCACCAACTTGTAACAAATACGAGTTACATAGTGTAGGTCTATAATACGTGTTCACAAGAAAAAGGGGAAAAAGGTAGAGTAGAGAGAGAATACACGTAGGATATCTGTACTGTGTATAGGTAGAGGTAACGTACATTTGTAGGTATTTTGTATTTGTCGGTCCGTGGAATACAATGATAATAGATGGGGAAGTAGAAAATGGTATTCAAGCACCAGCTCCTGTTAACACATATACCATTACACATTGTAGAATGGAGAAATAAATTGCCCTATCTTCTCCGCTGACATTCTTTCTTCCTTGTACATTCAAATATATTTTATAACTTGGCCATATTTGTTTCCACCCTTGTCCCAAAGCACTTTTTCTCTCTCTCTCTTCTACAGATATCCACGATGCATACAAAGTGCAGGAGACAAAAAAATATTTTATATGGAGTGGCTACTTACATAACAAGAAGGTACATTTTGAGGGTGCAAAAAAGAGGAAGAAGAATAACAAAATAATTTTTAGATTTTATTCTTTTCTCTTCAAAAAAAACAACTAGTCTCTATACAATACAATAGAGTACACAGGTTGACTTTTTTTTTGTTTACAGTCAAAGTCAAAACATACGAGCTTGTGTAGTACATACTACATGTGTGATGTCTTTGTGTATTTATGTGTGTAAGGATTTGTATTATAGAGGAGAAAAATGTTACACATAAAATGTTGTGATTCCGGAAGTTTTTCATCACGCCCTGTAAATGGTTAAATACTATAATGGGCTAAAAAAAAGTCGTGCAAACCAAGAACCCGCAATCTGTTTCCTCCTTCTTTTTAGAACCGTCCCCATTTTCTTCTCTCTCTCTTTCTCTCTCTCTCTCTCTCTCTCTATTTTCTTCACCTACGTACTACATGAAAAAAAACCATTCGCAATTCCATTCTTCCTACCCATTTATCAATAAAGTGACATATTACACACGGAAAAGAAACAGTCGCTACAAACTCATTTTGTACAAGACGTTGAGCTAATTGATACTTGAAAAAAAATTTGTTTTATAAAGACAATAGAAAATGTCATAATTTCAAGTCACAAATTTACATCTCAATTTGCCATCATGTACATATTGTTCATATGTATGGAGAATGACTTATAAAAGTATAAGTTTTATTATGTCTGTAGAGTGTGTATATATAGAGAGAAAGGTATTATGTAGAATGTTGACGACTGGGAGCGGAAAATACCAGACACTTCACGATTTAAGCATAATACATAATTCATTACCGCTCAGGCAAATGGCTTCTGTATAAGTCCGTCCCGATTCCGGTATAAATCATCGAGCACTGTCGACAACAACACGGGAGTCAGAGTTCCCCTTTCAACAACAGACAATACAGTTTACATTACCAATCATTCAACTCATAAGTAGAATTTTATTGTGTGTGTTGGTGTGCCTCTGTGAATGTATTAAGGAACGACTTATTGATGGAGTATCATTTTCCATGACATAACTTAGTAAAGGCACAAAAACATAATAATTAAACACTCTTCCTGTCACTTCAAAGTGATCAATGGATTAAGTAAAGGAAATGGAGTAGGAAAAAGAGAGAGAGAGGTGAATTTGATGGGACATCATGTGAGTCTATCATACATTTTACATGGGAAATGATCAAATCTTCATTTTAATTTTAATGGAAACACTTATTACATTAAATGCTAAAACTGTACAATTCATTAATTCCATCGTCATCAATGAAATTCCATCAACATTAATTTAAATTTATCATGATATTTTAGTCTCTTTATTTTATTAAAAATGATTTTGGGATATCAAAAAAAAAATATGAGAATTATTTAACAATATAAAAAAATCCTTTGTATCCAAATATCTGTACTTTTTATGAAAGTTAAAAGTTTGTCTCTCTTGTTTAATTTACTGTATGAAAAATTTTTTGAGAGTATGATTTTACCTTGGAGGAGTGAAAGTATTGTATAAATTTTAATTGATAAAAAGTGTGCTGAAGAGTAAACAAGGGAATAAATGTTTCACTAATAGTTGTTGTTAAGAGAGAGAATATAATTAATTGGTAGTATGCTGTCAACATGACAAAGCTTCATGGTTAAATGTAGAGAGAGAGCCACCACAAAATGAAGAATGTAAAAATTGCATAGAGCCAGAAATATTATTGTATGTATATCCTCTCTTTCAAAAAAAAGTAAAATGTACATATTATAATGTAATGTACAAATACAAAGAGAGAACATTTATTCTAGTGTATTAGTCCACTGTGGTGCTATATAACACTCTTTGTCTACTTTTTCGGCTGCACCCAACCCCAACTCCAACTCTCACTACACACACACACACATTCACATTCCATATATACAGGAACAGGATGATTAAAGTACAAGTATTAAAACTAGAAAAAGATAAAAAAGAATGGCATAGCATTTCTACGTATGTATATAATTTTGCGTGTTGTGTCACATCATATAATATACCTATGACGAGTTTTACTCATTCATGAACACGGGTCCGTAGTCTCACACATCACAATGAATGAGTGCAGCTAGTTGACTCATTTTTAACTTGTAGACCGATTTTTATGTCATCAAACAACAACCACAAAAAAACCATTTTTTTTGCTCGTCCAGTCAGTGAGCCCGGGTGAGATTGAGAGTGGACGCAGAACTAATCTATTTTTATATACCACCTCTCTCTCTCTCTACTTTTTTATATGACACAAGGCAAGCTCATCAAAAAAAGTTTCTTTTATCATGAAAATATATTTTAATTATTCAATTTATTATTTTCCACCATAAAAATTATAACAAGCAGAAAAAAATTAATTTAAAAATAGACAGACCGAATTTTATTGACGTCAACAGTTAATAATATTAATAAAAAATTTTGACTGCTAAAATGTTACAGCAATCTAAAGAAACAAATAGACAGTAAACAACAATTTAAGTATGATTCTTAGCTAAAAAGCTAATGTAAAACGGATGCATTAAGAGTGTACTTACAATATTACCTAACTTGTAGTACAATGAGTAGAAGTTGCCCATTAGTTTATTATTTACGACTGGATCTGTACGCTTGAATACATCTAAAGTCTGTATTGTTATATTAAGGGTATGAGTGATGGGTTTGTAGACAAAAAGAGAGAGAAAAAAGTGGTAAAGAGAACCATAAATATAATTAGTGTAGTCATTTAATGACTAGTTCAACTCCTTAAACAACACCACAAAAAATGGAATAAAACTTGATATTGCATGTACACAAATATTACGAGAAAAAATTGATTGCATAAAAATAGTCGACATTTAATACAAGTCTTATGATAGAATTATTGTTATTAATATGTAGCTCACCATGTTTAATGTCTATAGACTTTATATGGTCAATGAATAATATTTACATGCCACGTGTAATGTTCTATATTACACAATCTGAGGTAAATAATAATTAGTTGAAGAAATTGTACATGTGCTTCCAGTGTAAGGCATAAATATTCTAAAATGTTTCATGGTTACACGTAAATCGAATCACTCCATGAGACTCACTGCTAAAATAAAGGCTTTCACTCACATCCTTTAAATATACTCCATGTTACTATTGTCATTTGAGAGGTTTTTGTCTGTAGAAAGAGAGAGAGAGAGAGGGATGAAACTTACAATGTAAGAGAAACTTTTTTACTTCATTTTTATCTCATCTTGAGCCGCAAGCATTGCCATATTAGACTTTAAAATTATGTTTACACCATCCAAATAAATTATTTTAAAGTAATAAGAAATATATAAGAATCAAGTTTTTTTTGTTTAGTTTATTTGTTTTTTTCATAAAAATTGTTTAAAATGTAAACATTTCATTCTCTCATTTTTATTTGTCAACATTATTAAAATTTAAAATAAAATTTTGACACTCGAGTCTAATATATGAACCATAAGAGTGACAAAAATTTTAAGGGGCTCATAAATTTTAGAAATTATTCAAGAGAAAACAAATGAAAAGACGATTGATATGAGAGTCTTTGTCTAATAATAATGTGCATGTTATGGACTTGCTCCTGGTTATTTGTTGAGAGAGAAAATGACCTTATCGCCACCAATGGGCTCATGATTTACCATCTTCTCCAGATGTAGTACATTAACCTGAAAAGTACAAGGAGGCAGGTTTATGTACATATACTATGGTAGATGGTAGGTATGTTGCAAAGATTAGCATATAGTTATAAACTTTGTATTTTAAATTTATAGCTCAACTAAATTCGCTCAAAGTTTCCGCACTTTAACGCTTAAACTTAATTGATCACCGAAGAAAACAAGTCCAGCATATACACATACAATACAAATACATGTAAAGTCCAGACGAGTTTTCATGTATTCAAAACTTCTCATTGATTTTTTTGCCTGTACATGTAAAAAAACAAGAACCACAACTGAAAAGAGATTTTCTTGTAGCCTGGACAAGCTGCTAATTTATTAAAGATGTCATGATTTTTAAAGGTTCAGTCTACAAATTTCCACTCTAATCATGACCAAAGATATTCGACAAGACAAGTGACTGCAAGCGTCAAACGGGATTAGATGGAAGGTAGTAAAAAAATACAAGGGGAAGCGTACGGAATATTTTGTATAATTTGATCATAAAATCTTTCTCTCGGTCTCTCTGTCTCTCTCTCTCTCTCTCTCTCTCTCTCTCTCTCTTACTTCTAATCTTTAAATGTCACTGTTCTCTTAGTTTAACATTGTCGTGGGTGTCCACATATTTTTTACTGGCGTATGCAAAGTCAAATCTTGTTACATACAATCTGTCCTTTCTGCTTTCGAGCTAGTTAAAATGGAAGAAGTTTTATGGAGAATGTGGAGAAAATTTTAAAATACCCCGAAAAACTTGTGTACTGAATAATATTGATTATGAATAATTAATTTAAATAAAGTGTGCATAATTTACAACGATGAAAAATCAGTAATACAATGTTAATGTTATTGCATAATATTTAATTCTTCCGTTTTCTAGGATATCCGTTTTCTAGTATCTCAAATGATGACTCATTCAACATGATTCAACTCTATCTTCTACAACGTTTTGTTTTAAATGACAAAAAAATGGTGACAGACAGGATGGAACAGGATACTAAAGCTTGTTTTAGAATTATTAGTTATTACTCATACTTGAAATTATTTTCAAACTCTTATCCACTTCCCATCCTTTTTTAAGTACTGGGTTAGTTTTATGTCTCGCTTGAGCAAAACTTTGAAATATTTCAACATTTTTTCCAAATTTACATGGGC
>JAQIVZ010001585.1:0-30296 GCA_034700945.1 Arrhopalites spinosus
ACTTCTCATAAGCCCCTACCCTTCGACCTGATTTGATTAATAAGCGCCTAGGTCCTTATTGGAGGTTTTACAGTATAATAAATTTAGAGAGTTCAACATTGTATACGTCTTGTCATGAGGTGTGTGTATATTTAAAAGACTATCCTCATGAATATTTGACTACTTTATGTACATCTATTTTTGCACCTGGAAGTCCTTCAACCAATTTTCTGCCTTCTGCCCTTTTCAAAACATGATGGTTAATCATGTGTGTTCTGTGTATTTTTGTGGAGAGAGAGAGAGAGAGAGAGAAGTGTATTTAATGCTGTGGGGTTTTTTTTAAAAAATAATATTTAAAAGTCATTGGTACACAAATTTAAAAACTTGTGTTCACTGTCAGTTAGTATTTAATAAGGGGGTATGTAAATTTAGATTCATTTATATTTGTAGACCATCTCATCTCTTATACTGATTCCCTATTCATTTAGTCTGTATGCTATTTTTGTTGGCAATTTTTATATTGTGAATGGACAAATTTTATTTCTCAAGGTTTAGTACAAACTATTTTTAGTCTTGGCTATCTTTAAAAACATTATCATTTTCATTCATATGATGCATCATTTATTATTACTTGTTAAATTATAAGTCAACTATTGTTACATGTACAAGTTTAATCAATGGAGAATTTGGATGCGTATAGATTTTCTGTGCCATGACCAATACCATGCATTTTGATAAATGTTTTTTATATTAATCAATTCATTATTTATTATTTTTTATTATCCTCTTCATTTATCTGTATCATGAACAAGAGAGAGAGAGAGAGAGAGAGTTGAAGTTGGAATTTCTGTATCAGTTTTGAAAAGCACTTATTAATTTTGATTGGTGATGAGGGGAGGGAGGTTTTAGATCGTCACTTGAGAATTTAGTTAATTAAAAAAATGTTAAATCTTTTTCAAGTAGTTTAAAGTGAAAACTTTTGTAGTTTTGACCTAATACTTCATTTGGACGGGAGACATCAGAGAAATTGTTTTTTATTTCGGGAATACACAAAAGATAAAGCTTTTGTCAATTTTTTTTTATAAGAGTAACCTTCCCCAATGGTTATTATTGCTCTCATTAAAGTTAGCCATGAGCTATGACAAAAATCAATTTAAAAATTTGTTGTTACGAAATCCAAAACTATAATTACGTATAGCAAAGCTTACCTACTTTTTTTATTTACCTTGCTGCCTTGCTGGTAGCAAGTTAAATTATGATTTTGGATTATTTCGAAAATTAATTTAGGATATACAAATATTAAATTCAAAAATACTCTTGTTAAATTTAATGCTGAAACAAGTAAAATATACTTCCGGTTCATCATTAGAATTGACTAGAGAAATTAATTTGAAACGGATGATTCAACTCTCTCTCTCTCATCTTTTTACAAAACCTAAAGTCAATACTTGTTCTCTCGTAATATCCCATATTTTATAGTTTTTGATGGCTCATCCTTGTGGTTTTTTTTGATTATTTAACATGCCTTGAAAATCCATGTTACATTAAATATTTTTGCCAACTTTGATTAGTAAAGGAAACTTGGTTAATATACATTTCCGGTCTCCTTCGGATCGTCAGTTGTTCATTTTCAATTTTGGGTGATCCAACTTCCGATCCCAGCTGAGTCTCACGAATTATTTTTTTTATTGGTGTACTACATAAGAATAATTACTTATCAATTTAGCCTGGGAATTGTTTTCATTTTTTTAATTATTATTATGCAAAATGACATGAATTTTACACAGTCCTCAACTTTCACGAGACTTGAAAGAATTTTTGGGATCAATTAAAAAATACATAATGGAATGAGTCACTGCTAATTAAAATACTTGTTTAGTTTGATGTCAAAGACCATGTGTCACAATTGTTGAATTTTTTGGGGGATAAAATTTTTTATCACGTCCATTGCACTGTAGAGATAAACCCAAATCTTTTTTTTTGTTGAAAAAATGGAAATACCAGTAGTAAAAATAACGGGACATAAAATATTTCAATGATGGGAAATACAGGCAATTAGTAACCTATTCTTAGTCTATCCGATAGACTTAATTCCATTGATAATCAACATATTATTTTTTAGCTGTAGAGAGAGAAAAAAATTAATTAAAAGAGTCAAATCACGTCTCTCTCCTTGATAATTGAAAAGATGGTAAAAAAATGAACACAAAATTTAATCTTTCACAAAGATTATTCTCATCTCTTGAGATAATTGATACGACATTGAAGAAATGTAACCCCCCAGTCAGTAGAGTAATTACTCCTAACAAATGATATATAATTGAGAATTGTTTTTAACATACAGTTTTTTTGTACTGACGTAAATCACTGTACATTCTAGTGATAATAAAGGTTATTATATAATAACAGAGAAAAAAATGTTAGACACAATTATAACTCCAGTTCATCCCCCCTACTTACCTTTGTCAGTTTTGTCAATCATCCTACAAACTTCATACACACACACACACATCCATAGAAAATTATTGAGTACATGGAATATCGTGTACTTTTCCATGGCATAACATTAGCATGATAAATATACAGAAAAAGATGTGACTTACCTTTAGAATTTATTTTTTTCCCTTTTTATTCCATAGGGCCTGTGATATGTATACTCCCTATACTGATAGATGAAGATAAATTACTTGCAATTGACTTGAGAGTGACATTGTGTACGTTACAATTTAGTTTAGAGCACGAGTTATTCTTATTTCTTGGGTTCATTTTTATTTGGTCTACATTAGCTGTATAACACCAAAGTCATTCATGTCACTATTGGGTGACTCTATTTTGACTCAGAGTCGATCGAGATAGACACACAACAGCTCATCCTTTAATTTTCTATACGAGTGTCAGTTATCGTTAACTGTCATAATGAGACGAATGAGCACTAGATGACTATGACTGTTACTTTACTAACTGAGTTTAGGTGCTCAAAATCAACTTTCAACTTTATTGCATAGAACCAAAACTTGAATTCCATGGGTAGCCAGTGTACAAATTTACAAATAGGATTTTGCTTTGTTTCATTTCCGTATTTCGTTGGCTGAGTAAGCTCACAAGAAATATTTCCTTCAGAAAATTTAAGCTTTAATTATTATTTGTAGAATTACCTTTTTGTGAATTTATGAGGAAGGAGGTTTTTTAAAAAAAGTAGTTTGTACTTTAAAGTCATTAGTCTCCCTTTTTTTATTGTGGTCGTTAGTCAAATGAAAAAAAAATTGTCTACCATAATAAAAAATGAACTTTCGATTTCTGCCTCATTTTATCAGTATTTTTAGCTTAATGCTAAGACTCTTAGAGTTTTATGAATGGGTATCAAGAAAAATTGAGACTTTTTCTTGGCTCGTTATGAGAGAGAGAGAGGGGAGGAGAAGATTCAATTTATTATTATAATGTTTACAAATTCCAACATGACATGGTATATAATGTGGGTACTAATAAATATGCAAGGGGATTTTTGCAATAGTTTGAAAGTGATAGAAACTGACATGGGGACACACAAAAAATTTGCAAGTTTACTCCTTAATGTATTTAACATTAAATGTAGAGGCTAAATGCTTGACTTTATTTAAATAGACCTGAAAACTTGGGACATTAAGTGTCTCTTGTAAAAAAAATATAGTGAATGAAGGGAGTTGTGGAGACGGGTAAAAAATCATTTTGGGAATGTTGTGTTTTTTTATATTGAAAAGAAAAGGAGACTCAAATGAAACTTTTACCTTGTCATGCATAACATTTATGAGCTCTTCAAAATGTGCTCAATGTGTTTTTTTTCAAGTCTTTTAGATTCATTTAGAAAACTAAAGAAGAAGGCAAGAGAGAGAGAGAGAGAGAGAGAAAGAGTTTTTATGAGAGAATTTTCACGACTTTTTCAAAGACTTTTGCCAGAAAAGTAACGAGCTCATAAAATTCAACAACCTATAAACTATTAAAGAGTAGACAAAAGTTAAATATATTATAATTATAAAAATTGTTGACTATAGAAAATTTAAACAAAAGTATACTTATATATTTTTTTGTGTCTTTGTTATAGGTCAAAAGAGGTAATTAAATCTGCAATATTGGACAATGATTTCCTCCGTCATTTGGATCCATCAAGGGTCACTGAGTTGGTGGACTGTATGTATTCAGAAGAGTACATTGAAAATGCCATCATCATACGAGAAGGAAGTCCTGGCTCTACGCTTTACGTCATGGAAGGTGCGTTGTCTTTTTTTTTGTTTGTTGTCTAACTCTTTTCTTGGTTGGTCAATATATCTGTATAAAATTAAACTGTGTTTAAAAACCAAGAGGTCTATATTTAACTACGAGTTAGAATGGGTAAAAATAATGATACGTATTTCCTTTGGACTTCTTTGTTCCCCCTCATAATCTTGATTTCTTGACACATTGAGTCATTATCATGATTTATACTACAGTCACCATTTATTACCGTAAAAGTAACAAAAAATTAACATTTACTGTACCTACTCTTAGAGATATATAAAATGTCTCTCTCTCAAATTAATTAACAAAGTTAAAATCCATGACAGGTCTCCGTTAGCGATGCATCGTGTCAACATTGACACACAAAGGACTATTCGTCCAAGTTTTTTTTCTTTAATGTTGGTCTTGACTCTGCCAACATCGATGAGACTTTGGACTTTGAAAAGAGTTACAAATAAATATTATGGAATGTGTACAATTACGATAAAGGGAAAAAGGGTGAAGGTATGATTTTTTTTGGTTTGTTTTTTTTGCAAAAACTACAAGAGACGACAGGAGTGCAAAATATATTTTTTTTTGTATGTAATCTTCTTGTATCCGTTTATTTAAATTACCTTCCCTTTTTATTTTTTACATAGTAATTTTCTCATTAACTACGTACTTAAATGTTTTTTTAACAAATCACAGTTAAAAGGAAGAAAAAGCGCACTGCACTGACGATGAGAGTAGGACGGTCACGACCATGAGGGAGTTGCATGTAGTTTAAGTACTTGCATAGAATTTTTTATTATTAGACTCTTTCCTCTTTACAATTAAAATGTACTTAAATAACATAAAACTTAGTTTAATCAGGTCATCCTCCGCATCTTTTTTTCCTCGTTTTCATCTTCATCTCCATCTTTTAAAGATTTAAATTTCATCATTACACGGAAACATTAAAAGTTTTGAAATACCACAATGTAGACTTAATAGTCTACGTATCTGTACAGATATGTATGCCATTTTTAATAATTTTATTACAATCAATTTTGTGGTATTTAGTATATAGCCCCAAAATATTTAAATAGGTAACCTTTTGTGTTGACCTATTGCCATAAATCTATGTGTTCTGTTTACAATTTTTGTGGGGGGTGAAGCCTTGAGGAGTAAAATATGCAGAAAATAATTTTCCTTTAAAAACCATTTGTCCGCCCTCCAAAAAGTCTTGAAAATAAAAATGTACACTCAAAAGTTCCTCAAAGTATAGTTCCGGATTACAATGTTAAATAAATGTAGAGAGACCTACGCCCTTCATTGAGACTTGTATTGGGTTTTTTTATTGTTAAAATGAAAATGAAAATTTGTAGGGTTATGGTGAATACAATAGAGACTGAAAAAAAGTAATAAATGTCGTCTTGTAGGCTGTTCTAAACAGAATTGTTTTGTTTTGTGTTGTCGTCGCGTGAGGTGAGATAAAAGTGTTGAAAAAAAAATTAAAATAGGACAAATTTCGACCAAAGAATTTATTTCAAGAGTCTACTCTGCTCAATGCTCATATATTATTATTATGACTAATCCCTACACATTTAATATTACGTGTAAAATGCAATGTACATAGTTTTTTTACTACTTCATTTTAAACTTTCCACACGTTGTCTCTCTCCCATGTAAATGTTACAGTCTGTCAATTCTCGTTCCATTTGTAATTTGGCAGAACAGCGTGAATGTACTTGACTGTTGTAACATATAAAAATATTTGTTACATAAATTTCTATCAAAGAGTACATGAACAAGTTCGTGCCAATCTCAAGGGAGACAAATTTTTACAGATTTATCAGTAAAAACGAAACTGACATAGCGTGGCCGGTTCAAAGACAAAAAAAATGTTACACAATTTTCTTTATATTATAATACGATTATATAGTCAAATTCAGTCGCAAAGTATTTGAACTACAGTCTATAGGATATAGTCAAGGAATCTCTCTACCATGCTTAAAAATTAGGAAAATCTGTTGTTTATTATACCATGGCTTAACTTAACATGACTACGGCTGACTATTATTATTTTTAAAACTTATATTCTTCTCATGCCGATTTAATCAAAATTCTATGAATTGTGTTTAAAATTATTTCTCGTGACAAAAGACAGAGCCAAGAGTAACAATAATTTTCTCAGACTCTTCAATTTTTCAAGTCATACTCCATTGTTTCCCCTCTCTCTCTCTTTTGCATGGTTAAATTGATGGGGTTACGAAGTGTCAGAGACAAACTAAAGTTATAGTTGTAAAATTTATGTATATTACGTTATACAGACAGAGAAACAGAAGCTGATTATTTGACTCTTGTTTTTCTTGGCACATTATACCATTTAATCTTCTCATTCTCTTCTTGATGAGTCTTATGAGTTTTACATTGAATGTGAATGTGTGTCTAGCTGTCTACGTAATGTAAAATATAAGGGATACTAATTTATATGTTTGACTAAGGTAAGGACCTATTAAATGCTAAATG
Organism: Arrhopalites spinosus; assembly: GCA_034700945.1. Taxonomy (NCBI): domain Eukaryota; kingdom Metazoa; phylum Arthropoda; class Collembola; order Symphypleona; family Arrhopalitidae; genus Arrhopalites; species Arrhopalites spinosus. The sequence goes on from JAQIVZ010001585.1 coordinate 6,721, forward strand.
CCATCTTCATGAAGTGTAACATTTTAAAGAGTATGCATAATAGTTAATAGTAAATACAATTGTACATAAAAAATTAGTAATAAAATTTGAAAAAAAGAAGGTCGTAAGGGAGAAGCTTTCAATATTCAAAACTTAATGTCTTCCCTAGGGCAATAGGTTAGCCGAATTATCATATGTGTCTGTACTGACGAGTGAGTACATATAAATATTTGTATTTTGGAATACTTTTTAACTATTTCACTGAGGAATGCCACCACGTTGAAATTACCAATTTTATTAGAGAGTTTGATGTTGATGCACATCATTCAACACAAATCAGACACTGTACAAGTATTATGGTGCAATGTGGAAAGTCATTTATCAATTATTTTACGTAATAGTGAATTTATATTGTTGAGGAGGAGGCGTGAGAGACTGAGAGAGAGAGATGATGAACGTTCAAAAAATTTAAATGAAGCGTGGAGAGTCTTTTTTTCATTGTCGATCGAGATGGTACAATGCACACACAAGTGAATGTTGAATAAGAAGTACAAAAACTTCATCTTCATTGATATGCATATATTTGAAGAACATCTTTCTCATCTTGTCAGTTTCACTTGCAATTATTTTTTGTTTTGTGTCATCTTTTTTTGCCACTTACACATAAAAGTATGGTTTTGGTCTTCTAATACAATTTCCACCGCATGACAATTGCTCCTAATAATGATGATTATTTTTTGAGAGAGATTATTTTCTTCATTTTGATGATTTTATTTGAAAAATTCTTTTGGTTAGATTTCTATTTTAGACTACAATTTAGTGATTTATTTATATTTTTTTTGAGAAGGGAGACTTTGACAAAAAGGTTTTATATATTTTTTCTCACTTTCTCTTTAGTTTTGACAATGTCCAATTTTGTTCAATTATGTGTAGAGTCTAGTCTGTTGGATCAAAAAAAAATGTCATCTAAAAAAGCCAAGTTTTGGAGTCTTCATTCAAGTGTCATAATTCCCTTTCATTTTTTTTATATAATTCTAATCCCCATCTGTAGGTTTTACATATAAAAAATTCATGTTTCCCTTCATTTTTTCTTTTGTGTTGAACATTTCCTCATTTCTCTGCACTAGACTAACAATAATTTAATATCAATTGTTTTTAAACGTGTACACTGACTATAATGGGGGAGATTCTTGATTCTTTTCCTTGATAAATTATAATGAGGGTATTTATATGAACAAAGAATGTTAAAATCAAAGTTAGGAACACTGATTTTTATTTTCATGTCAATGATGATTACAAAGCGGTTGAATATACAATTTTTTTCTTTAAAGACTTAAGGCAGGATGGTACGCTTTTCAAAGTTAAGTTAAAACTCATTAAACACGTTCAACCAAGTTGGTTACTGGTGGTGAGGTGGTGCTGTACCATTTTTAATGAACAAGATGAACATGAGGGGAGTACCTGTCTGTACCGTTGTTGAAATTATTTATTTTTTTTATATTATAAATTTTCTGCTAAAAACTCCTCACTCCCTCCCTCCTGTACTGTGCCACTGTTCGAGAGGGTTTTTTAGCGATTTGTAATAATAATTATTATCCCCTACACATGGTTGACTATTTATGAAGTAAACAGAGTTATTCAAGACAAAGGCTTCATTTTTAACCATTGTCTTGATATGGAGGTGTAATTTTACATTATGTACATTCTGTCTTTTACTCAATCATGATTCTCTGGTCATGCTCAACTCTACATTAGTTCATGTAGGTTAGGCTGAACAAGTCTTGCATGTTTTTTTAAAAAAATACAAATGATATTGTAATAAACTTAAGGATATGTATGTATACATACATACATTATGCACCTCTTTACATGAAACCCACTCAAAAAGTCTCAATATTGAAATAAATGGGGAGTTATGTGTGGGTGGAAAATGGAGAATTTAATTTGTTATTTGTGTACATATTTAAATGTATGAGTTTGTTTTTTTAAACTCTACAGTTTTATGTACAGTTATCAGTTACAGGATAATAAATATGTAATTGATTTATATTATTGAGGATTTTAATATAAATTCATGTATGGATAATGTCCACAAATTTAGACATTTTTTTGGTTTGTGGGCTTTAACTTTCAATTGTAAGCTCATTTATTTTTTTGTTGTTAACAATATTGACATTTTTTTCTTTCAAGGACTTTGAGTACTACATTAAATTTAATTAGTGTACAGATACAGAAACAATGTTTTTATCTTGTTACATTTAGCTTGAGGAATATTTAGTCGGAAATGAGGAATTTCAATCAATTTAATTGCACAGAGCAAATTATGTCAAACTACATATAAATGTCCACTAAAAGTTTCTTTCGGAAAATGAAAGTTTCTCTTTTTAGTACACTGTTAACTGTAAAAAAAAGTATTATGTGTAATGGCTTTTTTGAAAATTGAATAAGAATTTTTTTTGGAGAATTAAATAAAATAGGGAGAAAAAAAATTAAATGATAATCTTAACCAATTACATTTTTACAATGGTTGGTTACACTTTGAGAGCAAAATTCTCATTTCCTTTGCCTTTCAAAAAAAAATTGTTAAATTATCTTGATTATGTCTGAGCGCCATAGGGAAAAAGTTTAATAATAAAACTATTTTTTCTCTCTTGACTTGCAAAAAAAATCAAAACAAGAAGGAGGAGGACAAGTAGTAGAGCTAGAGATAGAAAGAAAAATCATTTTTTGCCAAATAAAAACTGTACAAAACTATTTGAGAAAAGTTGATGCAATTTCCTTTGAGGAACTTAAAAAATCATTATTGTGTTTTTTGAGATCCCTCCTCCTCACAAAAAAAATGATTGCAAAGAGAGTGATGACCTATACTTATAAGTAGAAATACAAGGAACAATTTTTTTAAAATTAAAATTAGACTTGTGATAGCTCTAAGGTTTTCTTAAGATAAGCAAAATCCCCCCTTGAAGCTACATAAATTTAACTATTATTAATTTTAACAGTACAGTCAAAGTATAGGCAACAGCCAAAAAGTATACGTAGAATGGGCACCTTGAATCAATGAACAAATTTAGTTACACAAATTAATTTAGGCTAAGGATAAGAGAGCAACATGATCATGCTGTCACGTTTCATCCCCTTCTCTGTGAGGCACAGTTAATGGACATTATTCAACTTATGGACATTGCTAACTATAAAGCACCTCATAAAGGACATGGTTAAATGGATGAATTAAATTATAATCAGAATTGTATCTTACCCCTCTCTTGTTATAAAAAATCACGATTAGCTCTGTTAAAATATTTATACACTGTACATACGTACATTCAAAAAATATTTGGACCTGAAAACATTTTGGAAGGATTTTCCAAAGAACATGGGAAATTTTCTTAAGGTCCAGAAAAACTTCTTAGAATTTCCATACATTCGACTATGAATGAATGACAAGTTTCATTGTACCCAGAAAAAAAAGGTTGAAAGATGAGTCAGTACGGGGAAGTCTTTTTTGTTCAAGGGAATTTTCAAACTGTGTTCCTGGGTTAAGAGAATCAGGACTTTGGTATGATAATCCACCATGTACATTGTAGAAAACATTAGAGAAGGGTAAAGAGTGAGATAATGGGTGGGAAATGAACTGGCTTATTGTTATGATGAGGTTGGGTGCAAAAATGTAAGGCACTAAAGCATTCTCTTTTTTATATACATAGATCTGTGTATTTTTATATTACTTTATAAGGAAAAGGAATTTTTACACTCTTGGACTTACTGCAATCTGCAATACATATGAAGTTATATTTTATAACGCTTTTTTAAAAAAAAACTGCTCATGCTGATTATACAGACTATATCCTTGTTACTGATTTCTTGAAATATCTCTCTCTATTTTTCGGTCTCAGTCCAACTACCTCATCTAACAACTAAAGATAAGTACATATGTACATACATGAAAGATGTTGACTGTTGTGGTAGGGTTATGTAGAGAAGAGGGGGGTTGAATTGTGATAGTAATTTTTCAAAGAAAAGAAAAAAAGACGCTAAATTTGACTTGTGCATGTTCAAAACTCTTTTTATAAATAAAATAGAGAGATACAGATAGTCCACATCCACAAACACAGTATAAATACCCATGAAGGCTGTATTGTTATAAATGAATGTAATTCCCTTTTAATTATTTTTTTTCTCTCTCTCTCAACTCTTTTTGATTGAGATTGTCGATTGTATAACCGTTTAAAATGAGTTAAAAAAGGAGTTTTCTTGTGTAGTTGGCCGTGGTTTAAGCTACTGTACCAAAACATAATAAAATAGACTAAACAAAGTCAAGAACTGAATATATTCTACTTTGTACACTGTACAAGTTGAAAAAATGAGAGAGATACAATTTATGCCCCCTTCTTTATACCCAAGTTTATTTACGTTGAGACACGTTCCTTTAACTATGGTTTAAAATGGTTTTTTTTCTCAAGAAGAAGAGGTACAACAATCTCAGTTAGAATTGTGTGTGTATGTGTACACTGTACAGAGTATGGGAGTGCAGAAAAGGGTAGAGAGGTAAAATTCATAATGTGTAATTATTGGATGAGGGGGGTATATAGCTCGTGGTACATACGTTACATGTATTAGAATATGCAAGACACCATGTGAATTTGTGAAAGGAATTCCATTCAGTCATTTTTCTGCTCTCTCAGCATCAACAGAATGACAACAATCCTTCTTGAGCGAGCGTGGAGAGAAAAAACTTGAGAAAAGTTACCACTTTTATATAGACACACACATGTCTATGTCTGTACTCTGTGTGGACTTTAAGTTTCTCTTATAACTCTTGATTCTGTGTGTGTGTTAGTGGTGTATTCTCCATTGTTTTTTTTGTTCTGTGTCTTTGGTGCTCTTCGTTGACTGACTGTAATGTGTAAAATGGTGAGGAGGTAAACAAATTATGAGGACGAGGAACAAATGAAATGTAGAGACAGAGAGAGAGAGAGAATGTTTTTTTTCTTACAAGGAGCAAGCCACACTTTTGGGTAAAACTGTGTCATGTCAGGTGCAATAATTACGATGCAATGGCAATAACTAGTTTCAAAGTTCGTTTTTTTAAAAACATTTTACTCCATCCACTACTAACAACTACTCACCACAGTCGACTGTTGAATCAAGTCGTGTCAGGTGTTCATCATGTTGACTGTAATTGTGTTGTGTGATTCTTAAGAAGAATTTTTATTGTTTAAACTTTTTGACTTTGTCAAGGGTAGAATTTCACTTGTTATTGAGACCAAGAGTTGTCCTGGAGGAAAAAATGTGCTTCATTTAATACTAAAGGAAGCCCTCTCAGATTTAATAAATTTTTTCTCTCTCTCGTGTTAAAGTGAGGAGAGGATCCTAGATTTAATTAGGGAGTTTAAATTATGGGATTGACGTCATTGGACTTGATCTGTGCATCTGTTGTGTGTTTATCATTTTAAAAAGGATGATGTTGTGAATTCATCAATTGAATTCACAATTTTGCAATTAAAATTATTTTTTAACTAGTGAACTGAACTACTTTTAACCACTGAAAGTGTCCTTCCCAATTTTTCGGAATGTTTCTTCCTTTTTCTTCTTGTTGAACATCTATTGTCTATTGAATTTCATCCAAGTCAATGTGCAATGTGCATTTTTTGATTAATTGACATTGTGATAAAATTCATCTGAAATCAACTTTTGTGCTAACTTGTTCAATTTCGTACCACTGTCAGTCATCTTTTAAATTAATTGTCTGTCAGCTGTCAATAATATTTTATTTTTGAATCTTGTTGCATCTCATTTTAAATCTCTTTTTTTCTTGTATTGTACTACTGTCCTAATTACAACAAAGAGTCATTAACAAAGTCAACAAAAATTTAGTTTGGATTAATCTCAATCAACTTGAGCAACTTTGTTGACAACCAACTTTACATTTATGTACGACACTCCACTGTTTTTTCTAAAGTGTACAGTCTTTGCGGCAAGGAAAAGAAAATGTAAATTTTTTGAATTAGAGATTCAAATGATAATGTCAATTGTCAACACTCATAAAAACTCGTCCTTTGTCACTAGAGACACATCCGGTATGAAAAAAATGGAGACGAAATATAAATCTATTGAGACTAAAAATAGCAAAAATGGATGAAAGGCGTCATTTCTCAAGATAAATTTCATCAATATCAAGTCAACTAATTTATACACATTTTGGATTCAAAGAAAGATTTTGTCTTGAAATTGAGGAAAAAGACGTTGCATAATCGCAATCAAGAAAGTATTTTATTGTTTTTCTGGTCTCAAAATTTATTGTTTTTATCCTCATTTCTCTATTAAGTAATTCGCCTTGCTCTCTGTCTCTGGTACAAAGTACAAAGTCTGTAGAGAGAGAGAGAGAGAGAGACTCGTCAACCACAAGGAATTTAATAGAATCCGTAATTCATAATTAATTTTGTATACGTAAAATCTATTGTCGTATTGTGATTGTGTGGTAATGGTTAACTTAGTAGTGGTTTCTTTCTCAACGAGTTCCGTTCCCCCAAAATAAAATACGTCTTGGTTGATTACTCAGGACAAAGACTTTGTTTTTATACAAATATTATTACAAGATACCAGAAACTGTTTTTTTCTTGTCTCTCTTTATTTGAACAACAAAGACAATTAAGTAAACTTAGTTTACTAAACTATAACCAAAACTTTTTTTACATCTCAAGACTTCAAGAAAAAATTTGTGAATTGTGTTTTTTTATCTCCAATTTATTATTGTGAGGATTATTTGAGCCTGTGAGTGGGTCGAGTTTATATTAACAAATTATCATTGTGAAATTCAAGACTAATGGAATAACCTCTACTAAAAACTTAAAAAAAACAAGGGGGGCTTGTGATGACCATAGACAAAACTATATTAATTTTTAAAAAAACACATTTAACTGCCTATTTGCTAAAACCACATTCTAAGACTATTTGTTAAAAGTTGATAAGGGCAAATGAATTAGTTTGAGACTCGAGACGAATAAAAAAAACGTGGCTTTTGACTGTAATACTTTAATAGCAGAGAGAGAGAGAGAGCTGATACTATCATGTGAAATAATAATAACAAGTCATAACTATATAATCACAAAAACTAAATAATATAAGTATAATATACAAGAGTGACCTTGTCACATTGGGAAAAAAAACTCCTTTTTTTATAACACTCCCCTTCCCTTTATACATATGCTCTCTTCGCAAAAACACAAACAGACTCTTGTCCTAATGTCGAAAGATCTCTTGGATTGGAACTAATGATAAAAAAAGCTCAAGTTCAACCTCTCTAATATATGCAACGTGTATACAGTGTGTTACATACACAAACAAAAATTTTTATGAATATAGACTAGGAAATCCAAAGAATTTAATTTATATAACATTTAATGTCTGCTGTGTATTTTGTACCTAGTTCCTTATAATTTTTTTGACTTGTATACTCGTACTCGTACTTATATAGGGGACTAGACTGAATGCTTAACACTAAAATAATTGTAAAAAAATAGCTTTCAAATTGATTGGGGGAGAGGGGAGAGAATATTTTAACAAAAAAAAGAAGATCACCACACCCATTAATATAAGAACAAGTAAAAACTAAAAAATTTTTCACAATGGTCACCCGAACTCACTACAGTGATAATAGACCTCTAACAATAAGTAATTATTACAGTGAACACTGGAGAAATAGTTACTCGGGGAGTAGTCGAAGTATAAGTAATAGTAGTAGTGGCAGTGGTGGCAGTGGAATTTCAACAGTGACCTCGACGATAAATAGTCGGACGAGAGATGAGTTGTCCAATTCAATATTAGTTGAAGAGACTCATCCAATTGTGTACACACCAAGGAGTACAAGGAAATCATCATTAGACTTGGATATTAATTCGAATTACTACCAGGCATATCCTTTTCAAGTAGAAGGGGATGATCAAGATCATGTCCTAGAGGAAGAACAACAACTAGATTGTCTAGAAAATTTGAGTCATATTTATCATTGTCAACAACATGACTTGTCTCCCTCTTCATTAGTGACGTCACTACGATCCAATCCTTGTGCTTCCTCAGCCCTCTCCTACAATAAACATTTGCCTCAACAGCATCAAGTAGAACAACAACAAAGATTGGAAAATGGTGTGTTGGGGACGAGAAGGATTTTGAGTCGATCACAATTAGCTCGACAGTACTGTTCAGATGAATCCTCATCCTCTGTCTCTACATACTCATCCTCCTCTGGAGTATTCTCAACGATATCTGAGTCTGAGTTGTCACATGAAGATCAACTGGATGATCATTGTGGGGGTCAAGGTCAAGATCAATATTTGAACAAGTCACAATTACAACTTGAGCGTACCAAGAAGGAAGGGAGATATTCTGACCCTTTTAATAAAGTTCAAGCTATTAGTCGTGGAGAGGATATACTACGACGTTCAATTAAGCGTGGACAATATTTTGAGAGGAGTGACTCCAACAGTAGTGCTAGTAGTAGTACAAGTGGTCCATCTTATTCCAGTTCAATTCGTCCATCATCGACAACTACACGGACTCTTGCAGCTTCCATTGGAGTTGAGAGTGGACGAGTTAGTTCGTCATTGACCAATGGAAAAATTTATGGTCGACATGGAGTCTCCAATATTAGTGGTACAGATTTTGAGACTGATCGGGAGTGGGGTGCATCTAGTTTAAAATCATTGGGACAGTTATCCATCGGACTATCTGTAGACGGATATGAGGATGAGAATAAGAGTAGAGGAACAAATGGGACAAAATATGGCCAAAGGCAAGGACAAGAAAATTTTGACTGTACCAACAAGTTGAGGAGGACGAGGGCTCCTCCTCTTTCATCATCAACTCTTACTACTAATTGTACAAAACCTACTTACCACACTAGGACAATGTGTCAACAATGTAATGAGGAACATCATAACAATGGACTTGATTGTAATCCAAATCATTTCCTATTCCCCTCATCATCATCCTCTTCTTCATCTTCATCTTTAAATGGTGGATTGAGTCAAGGTCGTGGGGGTGGAAGTGGAACATTAAAATTACGACCCGCCAAACAACTACCAGAGCAACATGGCTCATTTTCTAGTCAAAGTCAAATTTTTCAATTAAATTCTAAAGTGAGAGAGTCTAGGAGTAATCATAGTCATAGTTTTAATGGGAGAGGAGGTCATGACAAACTACGAACGTTGACTTCATCCCAAAAATTTTTTACGAGGCAGCAACAACAAGGTGGAAATGGTGACACGTGCTTGACTTGTAGAGGTCAAAGTGGTGGTGATCATGTTGCAAGAGATTGTAAGGATGTCAATAATAATCATGTGATAACGACAACAACCACAAATTCATCTTCTCCGTCTTGGTCTTCTCCACTCTCATGTAGAATTCCAAGACCTAAATTAATTGTCCCTACTCATTCTTATGGAAGACAAGGGACGGGGAATGTTCCCAATTGTAGGGAACGAAAAGTCGCTGTTGTTCCTGGTCCAGGTATTTTTTTGTCATCACGATTTTGTTTATTAACTTTTAAAAAATGGTAATTAAATTCATGATTAGTATGATGAAAGTGAATCTACTTTAAATGGGGTTGAAGCTAGAATTTTCCATTTCTCTTACATGAAAATTTGTCAATCGTTACATGGTAATTAAAGCGTCATTATAAAGATAAAGATTCTTATTCACGGGAATCATTCATCTATTTCTTTTGAAAATATTTCCACTGACAACTGGACAAACTATAATCAGTACACTGTACCTAATTTTAAGCAAATATATTGCAACATCCATTTGGCTACTGTCTAAATATTTAATTATGTCCATTTGTATTATTTATTGACTCTCAGAGTGACATGGAAGGGTTCTCATAATCAAGAATTATTGTCAATTGTACTCGGAGTATTATGCGAGACATACAATAAAAATGTCTTTAAGGCTATTCATCCTCACAATGATGAGGGAACGAAAGGAATTTAATTGTAGAGACTAAATAAAAATCGAAAGTTTGCAACTATTTAATTCAGAGACCATGTGTATCATTTTTTTGGCAACTGATGATGGTTAAATATGGCTAAAAAGGCTTGTCATGTATGATGTACATGGTACATTCAATTGGAATTCAGTCGTGGAACGACATGTTAGAGAGATATCTTATATTTTAACAAGTGTAAGTAATTGTAGATGTTGTAATCAGAGTAAGAAAAATTGTTTTTCAATGAGTTTAGCTCTCCTTATATTTAATAGATGTCTTTTTGGTAGTTATCATAACTAATTTACAATTAATCACATTGGACTCTGGTTGCGTAGTCCCCCCTCCTCCCCTCTCCTCCCCAAAAATAGAGAGATAAATGTACATTGTATGTACATATAGACAACAATGGGGAGTGAAATGGACAAGAAGATTAGCGAAGTGAGACCATTTTTCAAATAAAGTACTTTTGGCCAACACTTTAATTATACATGGCTAAATAAATGGAGTCGTTCAAAAAGAAAAATGTCTTGAGTGAAAATTATTTTTTATGCTCTATATCCTCCCTTGATTTGAATCTTCTCCTTCATAAGTTAACAGACAAGAGTATGTCTTGTAATTATTTTATTTATTTGAATTACATTTTAAAGACAAAAAAAAACTTAAAAAATTAACTTAACTTGATGTCAGTCAAAGAAAAAAAACAACAATAATTGGCACAATTATTAAATAGTACTTAAATAATGAAAGATACATGAAATTGTAAAATTGTTGTTTGTGATTAATTGGATTGATGAGTTGACTGATAGTGATGTAAAAAAATTTAAACATTAATTTTCTTGTTAAATCTAATTCGAGAGAAAATGATGCAATTTTTTTTCATGTTCTACACAACTTACTTTTGTAGTTGACCAGTTGAATCGAGGTATACACCTCGATTACCAGTTGTGAATATTTTTGGCATAGTCTAATTATTTATGGCTACTTGTAAGTCATAAAATGACTCAGTTTTACCTGATATTTTTAGTGTGCTTTATTGTCAAGTTGGAAAGTTTTTTTATGAGGTGAAAAATAAGATTAATTTAAAGATGAAAATTTTTATTTTGATGATGAATATGAAAACAACGAGTTTAAAATAAATTAATTAAAAATAGACCTCTGGTTTCAAACTATTTAATTTTTTAATTGTGTCTGTACTAATTGTACATAGACTAGTATTAAATTAAATTGATTGTGAATTGTGATTTTATTCTAAATGTTTACAGAGGGACGAGTGGAGGTCTCAAGAGAGGGGAAGTATCTGGCCACGATGGCCCCAGGTACCAATGAATTTTTTTCTTTATTGTTTGACTTACGTGAATCAAATTGATTCAATCAATAGAGTAATATATAAGTAACATCTTGTGTATTACTTTATAGGCAAAGTTTTTGGAGAATTGGCCCTTTTGTACAATTGTCAAAGGACTGCAACAATAAAAGGTACACAAGCAAGGTTAAATTAATTTTTTAAATTGAGTCAAGCTGAATGTCCATTTAATTACAATGAAGGATTTTAATTGTTATAAATGTTTTTTGTCTGTCCATGCATTGTAATTAATAGCTGCAACACCGTGTAAACTGTGGGCTGTGAAGCGACAATGTTTCCAAACCATTATGATGAAGTCAGGGATGATGAGACAGGCCGAATATATCGATTTCCTTAAATCTGTCCCCATCTTTAAAAAACTAACTGATGAAAGTCTAGTGAGTACTCTCCATTCAAATTTATTAAATATCCCTCAAACTTTTGTCTTTAAATCTTTAAATTTATTTTGTCATGTCCGTTATTTTACAGAATAAATTAGTGGACCGAATCGAAGAGATGAATTATGAGAATGGGCAGTATATTATTCGACAAGGTACTAAAGACACGCTTCTTTATGACTTGTGTATAACCGGAAATTTAACACTAAAATACTTATCTTTTTAAACCAGGGGCGAGAGGTGAAACATTTTTCATTATTGCTCGGGGAGTCGTTAAAGTCACCATGAAATCTGAGACGGAGACTGAAGAAAAATTTGTACGCTCCCTTCACCGTGGAGACTTTTTCGGCGAGAAGGCCTTGCAAGGGTATGCGACAAAAATTATCAGTTGCATTTTTTTACTTTTAATTTTTAAAGAATAAATGTTAATGGGCCATTTTATTTTTTAAAGGGATGATTTAAGAACAGCCAATATTATTTGTGATGATGAAGCAGGAGTCACATGTCTTGTGATTGATCGTGAAGCCTTTGACCAATTAAGTAAGAAAACTTTATATAGTCTCATTGTCAAAAGTTAATTTAAAATTAAAGCTTCAGTTACTGATGCCGAATTTTTATTTTTATTTTCTAGTTAGTAATATAGAAGAAGTTAGAACTCGCTATGATGACGCCAGATCAAGTCGTAAAAAGTAAGATCATTTATTATTTTTTGAGAATATTTCGGATGAAAAAATGAAATAATAATTCCAAGAATTGTGATAATCATAACTGTATGTACATTCTGTGTATTCAATTTCTTGCTAAACACACACAGTGTGGATTTTTACATCCACGGTAAGAAAATTTTAAAGAAAAACAAGATTTGAGAGTTTTATACTCTGAAAAAAAATTGTTTGTGTCAAAAAAATTGCAAGGACGAACGTCACATTAAATAAATGCGTTCGGGTAGATGATAAATAAAAAAAAGTTTGTACATGTCTTTTTTATAACATGTTTCAGCTTGAAATGAACAAAGTTATTTATTTGACAAGATAAAATATTTTTAATGAATTCTCTTGTTGTTTGACAGGATTGATGAAGAGTTTGCAAGAGTTACTTTAAAAGTGAGTTAAACTGTACATATTGAATAAGCATATCTTTAGATTGATATGATATTCCTCATCAAAGTCACATGTGAATGAATTTGTGTCTTTCATTTTTTTCAAGGATTTACGTGTCATCACAACATTGGGTGTGGGTGGTTTCGGTCGTGTCGAATTGGTGACTTTAGCCTCTGACCCTAGTCGTTCATTTGCTCTGAAACAGATGAAAAAGAGTCAGGTAGACAGATAATAAATGAATACATTACCTTGATGTTACTTGCAAAGATTTGGATGTAAATTATTCAAAAATGATGATTTGAATGACAGATTGTTGCAACGCGTCAACAAGAACATATAAAGTCGGAGAAGGAGATTATGCAAGAGTCCTCATCAGATTTTATTTGCAAATTATTTAAAACATTTCGGGATGCTAAATATCTTTACATGTTGATGGAATGTTGTTTGGGGGGAGAATTGTGGACTATATTGAGAGACAAGGGAAACTTTGATGATCATACCACGAGATTTTATACCGCTTGTGTTCTTGGTATGTACTTTACTTTTTTAAGTGTATAATTTTTTTTAATAAGGTAGCAGAATGTCATTATTATATTTTTTTATTACAGAGGCTTTCCATTATCTCCATTCTAGAAATATCATTTACAGGGATTTGTACGTGCAATTTATTTTAAAAGCAATTTCCTTGATTTAATATGAGAGTTGAGATTAATTTTTCATAATTTTATGCTGTATTTTTTTCTCTCTTTTTAGAAAACCAGAAAATCTACTCTTAGACTCTTACGGTTTTGTCAAGGTTGGTCATTGTTGTAATGATTAATTGTATTTTAAATTATTCAGACAAATATTACATGACTTTTGTGGATGTAACAATTATGAGATTCTTATTTTATGCTTCCCGGCAATGTTGCCGGAAATGTTTCTGAAAACATTATTAATTTCCTTTCAGTCTTTAGAGAAAATATTAATTTGTTTTATTTTTGTTTTCTTGATTCGTCTTCTGAACTAAAATCAACTATTACAGCGTAAGTACATTATTATTAGTTAATTGTTGATTATACCACATTTCTTAATGTGTCTAATAATAATACAAATTTGTTTATTTTTTTGAAACCAACACATTTGTTCAACCCAATTAGTTGTGGATTTTGGATTTGCAAAGAAATTACAGGTATGGATTACAGTTTAATTAACATGAAAGCTCTATGTTTTTGTAATTGTCCCTATAACCATTTGATGATAATTTTTTTATAGGGCCGAAAGACCTGGACCTTTTGCGGAACGCCCGAATACGTTGCACCCGAGATTATTTTAAATAAAGGACACGACATAGCAGGTGATACTTGTCAAAATAATATAAATATGGAATTTACAATACATGAGAAAGCACTGATTTCTTATAACATAATTTTCTTATTTTTTTCAAACAGCCGATTATTGGTCATTGGGAGTTTTAATGTTTGAATTGTTAACTGGAACACCTCCTTTCACTGGTGGAGACCCAATGAAAACTTACAATGTAATTCTGAAGGGTATAGAAGCTGTAGAATTTCCTCGCTCCATTTCTCGTAATGCAAATAATTTAATTAAAAAACTTTGTCGGGACAATCCCGGAGAACGACTAGGCTACCAGAGAGGTGGAATTCCTGAGATTCAGAAGCACAAGTAAGTTAAAATATTAATATACAGAACAGACAACTATTATTATATTTAAAGGGACGTAATTAAAATGAATAAAATTATCAATTTTTATAGATGGTTTGACGGTTTCAATTATGATGGCCTCAGATCCCGTTCCCTTACCCCTCCCATAATTCCCGAAATTCGGGGCCCTATTGATTGCGGAAACTTTGACGAGTATCCTCCTGATCAAGACGGAGTTCCACCCGATGATTTTACAAATTTTAATGATTTTTAATATGTAATGTAGTCTAAATAAATAAAGAATGCAAATTTACGATACTTTTTTATGTGAATTTGTCTACAGACTTGGTTGTTTTATTCATTAATTGAATAAAAGTTGGATACAACAAATCATTGTATTGAGACCTTAAATTAAAGCTTATCAACTCTTGTACATACTCCATGTCCCTTCGTTGGTGGGTAACCAAGCCCCCTTAATGATTCAACTTTAATCTTATTTAAGAAAAAAGGAAATGACTTGCATTAATCATCCAGTTAAACTATTCAAGATCATGTATACAGTAAAATGGTCACAATACTTTTAATTGTACTTGTGTTTAATTTAGATGGGATTTTAGGATGACAGTCATCGTACATATCTGTACTGTATGGATATACTGCCTACTTTGCATGTCATAGTGAAGATGATATAAGATTAGAGACTCGCATAATGTTCACAATTAACTTTACATAACTTTCCCTACCCGAGTCAAAGTTGTAGAAAAATATGCAAGAAAAATAAATGGACAAAATATATTCATGTTTCAGTCTCTTTTACCTCTCGTCTTATCAACCAGAATTGCTTTGCATTGTAAATAAACTGTAATCACCTCTAAATATAGTTCCCATCATGTTAATTGTCAATGTATGAGTTCGTAGTAATATTTCCGATTTACATTTACCTTCACAGCCCTCAAGTAGACAGAAGAGCCGAGACTCCATCTTAAATTTCAATTTAAATCTTCTGTGTGTTTGTTTGTGATTCAGCTAAAATGTTGTATCAAGGTAAGTAAATACGCCTTGACCTCTTATAAGTAACTGGTACTTGGATAATTGCAGAATTAAGGTCATTTTTGTTGTTATTTAGACAAAATGTAATTTTATAAAAACAATAATTTAAATTGCAGGCAAAATGAAGCTCCTTTTCCTTTTGATCATTGTGATGATGAATTTAGTGGGCAAGTTGGAGAGTCTAAAAATACTATCCATTAGTTTCGTGTCCAGTAAATCCAATTACATGATCCACGAACCACTACTTCACAAATTAGCTGAACGAGGTCATGAAGTTACTACTGTCGGCCCCATTATTGGTACGAGGAAGATTAAAAATATTAAGAATTTTAGAACATATGATCCACTTGTCATCTCCAGAGAATTGAATCTTCCCAATGTTTACGAAGAACGGTCATCTGGCTCACTCCTCAGTTTCCTGGATAATCCATTCATCACAATGACCAGTACAGTTGACTACATTTGTCGTAAAAGTTACAAACTTCCCATCATTAAAGCCATTTTGAAGGATAAATGGGATTTAGTGCTATTTTCGCCCCTCTACAATGAGTGTTTGTATGGATTAATTCATAAATTGAATACATCGACCATTTTAATTAGTCAAGGTCCTATAGATCAGTGGACAGCATCAAGTTTAGGATCACCCAGCCCAGCATCCTTTGTTCCACAAACTTATTCCGATTTTATGGATGACATGAGTTACTGGCAACATCTCAAGAATTTTGTGTCCAGTGTTTATATCTACTTGGCCCAAAAATTCTACTACTATCCAACCATGGAGAAAATTTATCGAGAATTTTTAGACTCTAATTTACCTGGAGTGAAAGAGATTGAAGTCAATGCCAGTATCGCATTGTCAAACAGTCACATCAGTTTTACAAGACCAAGACCACTGATGACTGACATTATTGAAGTTGGTGGAATGCATATTCGACAACCTATGCCACTTGCCACCGTAAGTCTAAGCTAAATTAGTTTATTTATTACTTTATAAATATATTTTTTATAATAAAAACTTTTATAATAAAAAGTTTAATTTATTTAATATTAATAGGACTTGGAAGATTTCTTGACTGGCGCTGGAGAAGATGGGTTCATTCTATTTTCAATGGGGTCAGCCTTGGGAATGCCAGAAAGATTTAGGCAAATATTCCTCAATACTTTTTCAAAGTTGAAACAACGTGTAGTTTGGAAATGGGATACTGAGAAGATGAGTGATTTACCAAAGAATGTCAAATTGAGTAAATGGATACCTCAACAAGGGATTTTGAGTCAAAAGAATATTAAATTGTTTATTACACATGGAGGAATTGCTTCCATGACTGAAGGAATTTATCATGCAGTCCCTCTCATCGCCCTTCCATTGTATGATGAGCAAATGCATTACATGAAGGAAGCTGAAAGACTTGGATTTGCAGTGTACCTTGACTGGGGAGATTTAACTGAAGAAGTATTACTAGATGCCATCAATAATGTTTTGACTCAAGTCAAGTATCAGGAAGCTGCCACCAAAATATCTGGAGTATTTCAAGATCAATCTGATGATCCTCTTAATCGAGCTGTATTTTGGGTCGAGTATATTCATCGTCACAATGGAGCTCGCCATCTTCGTTCTGTGTCTCGTGAATTCTCTACATTGGCCTACTATTCTATTAAAGTCGTCATCACTTTGCTCATTACTTCAATGTTTATTGGACTAATTAATTTTACTCTAAATTCCTATGTCTTAACTAAATTGACTGAATTGTGTGGTCCACAAGAAGTCCCAGCTCCTGTTCCAGCCCCTGCCGCGAGAAGAACACCGGAAGTAGCTGCCCCTGCCGTGAGAAGAACACCGGAAGTGGCTGCCCCTGCAACCCCTCCGAGACCATCGTCATCGAAACAATCAACCCCAAGAAAGAGAACTCCAAGCAAGAAAACACAATAATAATTTGTACAACCTTAAATTATGAATCATTAAAACAATTTTCAAAATTCCATTTACATCTCGAGATCTCTCTCTCTATTTTATTTTATTGTCGAAATTTGATTCCAAAAATACATAATATTCTTTGCCAGTAGTTTTAACTGAAAAATATAAGGCTTTATCATTTTAGGATTCTTATAACAATTTTGATTGTAAATTTTGACGGCATATCTCAATCAGGTTTATTGTTTTTGTCGATTGTTGAGCTTGTTTTCCATAACCTGGACATATTTACATACTCCAGCCACCATCAATTATGAAATCTTGTCCAGTGACATAAGCAGCCTACAAATAGTCCATTTAAGAGTTATTTTCATGAAATATTAAACATTACACTTATTCCTATTTTTATTAGTTGTTACCTCATCACTAGCCAGGTACAAAGCCAGAGAAGCAATCTCCCCAGCTGTTCCTAGTCTGCCCATTTTTTGTCTAGCAATAAAATCACTGCGAGCTTTCTCTGGATCAGGACTTGCCTATAATTATCATCAAATAGTAATAAATACAATGTTACAAAATTAACATTGAATTAATTATTTACCTGCACGCGTCCCCGCCATGATGGTGTGTCAACTGTACCAGGACAAATATTATTTGCTCGAATTCCCTTACTGTAACAAAAAATAAACCATTAATAATCAGTTTATATTTATCGAAAAAAACTGTAAATTTTCTCTTACGTTACAAAATCAGCCGCAATGGATTTTGTTACTGCTAACAATCCAGCCTTGGACACCATGTATATAAATCGACTGCATAAAATGAGCAGTAATTAATAATCTCAAAAATAATTATTTTAAAATGTTTGACATTTACTTCTCAACTGCTTTGAGAGAGGATGCTACACTGGACATGTTAATAATGGAACAAGTTCCTTTATTCTTCAAAACAATTGGAATAAGGGCTTGACACACCCAAAAGGCTCCACGGACATTAATATCCATCGTTCGGGCCCAAGTCTCATCATCTGCTTCCAGAATAGTTCCACCAGGGACGTATCTATCATATATTTTAATTATATTTTTTATAAAAAATTATTATTATTATTAGTCATATTAAATTATTCATTATTGTACATAATTAATTTACCCAGCGCAGTTGAAAATGACATCAACCTTATCAATAGTTACGGCTAATGCTTCAATATCTTCTTTTTTCGTAATGTCCAATTTGGCTATTCTCAAAACTCCAGGGACGTTTTCCAAATCCTTCAAATTTTCTAAATTCATATCTGTTGCAATGACCTTTCCACCTTCCTTGGCAAATAAAAGAGCTGATGCTCTCCCAATACCTATAATTTTTTAAAACATCTTTATAGACATTATAATAAATAATTAATCAGTGCTAATGTCTTTGTCTCTTCAAAAAACCTATGAATAAAAAATCATACCCTGGGCAGCACCGGTAATCACAGCAATCTTCCCTTCCAAGCGTCCAACCCGGGGTTCAGAACTTGCCATTTTTGCTCTCAACTTTAATTACTCTTGAAATGTAAAAATATTGTCCTGATTGTCTAAATGCCTCTTCACTAAAAACAAAGGAATAAGCCTTCCAATTATAATTGACTTTCAACTCCAAATTTCTAAGGTGTCGAGTCAAAGCTTCGCAGTTAACTCTGTGCAAGGGTATCTGCAATTTTACAACTATTTTTATCAAATTTTCTCTCAAGATTTGATCCTGTCACATTCAAGGTTCAGGGTGAGTCTGAAAATGTTGAAATAGAGAACATGTCTGTTTTGGGGTAGAAAAAAATATACTCTGCTTGTGTGGGTGACATTGACTGATGTACAAATGACCCTGAACCTATTCAGAAGAGTTGTAGAAAAAAATTAGAATTCTTGTATGAATCTCTACAACTATAGTTAACTTTTATTCGTACATGCAAATAAATAGGATAAATGCTCGTGTATAACAAGCAAATTTTATTTTATACATCTTCTTATTCATGTATTGAAATTTCATGATTATTTTATTCTCTTTATTCTTTGGCAGGATTATATATCATGTACATACACAAGTACTAATAGAAAGGTTAATAAAATTGTTGGAAAATATTTAATTATTTTTTGACAATATTTCAAGATGGGCTATACCCAAATACGAATATGTTGATCCCAAGATGAGCTTGCAAGGCCAACTCCAGAGTCTGTCATTGCCAGTGATGTAATTCGGTTTTCATGACCCGTCAAAGTTCCTACAAAGAAAATATTTTGAAATAAGTAAATACTGCTCAAAACAATTAATTAATACAATTTTACCCAGATGTGTAGTTTTTAAAATATCAAAAGTATGAATAGTTGAATCATCCGACCCTGCTAAAATAACTCTTCCAGACTTGGAGAGAGCACAACTTGTAAAACTTGTCTCTGTGTCAGGGGTCTTATACTGTCCAATTTGATGATTTGCTCGGAGGTCAAAAAAACGGGCACTCTTGTCCTCTGAGGCTGACACAAAGGCGAGAGATGATGGATGAAACTATTAAAATAAATATTAATTTTTAATTAAATTATTTAATGACATCTCTCTACAACAGATTACTCACAAAAACACAATTCACGTCACTTGTATGCCCACAGAAACTTTGAACATAAGATTTTTCACGAAGATCCCAAATTTTGGTGGTTTTGTCAACAGACCCCGTCACGAAAATATTATTTTCATTTGGACACAGAGACAATGAAATGACATCCCCTGCATGACCGTATAATTCTAAAACTCGTTTTCCAGTTTGTAAATCCCATTGACATCTAAGTATCATCAAAAATTAATTGTCAAGTTAAAAATCATAAAATTAATTTTTTAAATATTCAACTCACATTTTCATATCACCCGATCCCGTAATGATTCTTCGGTCATCAATGAATTTGCAACTGGAGAGAAAACCATCATAGCCAGCCAATTCATAAAGGATTTTTGCGGGGGCAGTGGACTCTCTATTCCTTAAGTCATGAATAGTGACCATATTGTCCATCCCCCCACTAGCTGTGACACAAAAAATTTAATTAAATGTCCATTGAATTTCATTGCCCATGTAATTGTAAAAGTTACCCAAAAAATTTCCAGATTTAGCAAAGGCTGCTGACATGACCCAAGATGATTGCAAATTTATTACTTTGACTTTATTAGCAGTCCATGTGTCCCATACAATTAATTTTCCATCCAGTGAAGCAGAGACCAAGTGTCTGGAATAATTCATAAAATGGATGTAAAATTTTTAAAAATATTAATTTCAAAGAAAGTCACCTCGAATCTCCAGAGAAATCAACGGCATTAACTTTATGAATATGACCCCTCAGAGTTCTCTTGGCAGTTAATTTGACCTTTGGAGCTTCACTGATGGATTTTGTCATTTCTTCTAAAGTTTTGTCCTTATTCTTTTCATTCATATTTCTCAAAGATTCTGTGAGAGCGTCAATCTCCCCTTGCAAGGCAGTGTATTCTGGATCTTCTTTTAAAGGCATGTTGTTGAATTAAATGAAAAATGTTGGTATGAAAAAATTTAAAAATTAAAATGCACTGAATAATTTATAATTTGTCCACTCTATTTGTAATGATATATGATATATGACACCTCGTGTTTTTCTTTCTCCTCCTTGACAATGACTAACACGACGGAGAACAAGAAGACAAACAATTGACTATTGCCTTTTTGGTCACATTTGGTGGGCTTCATGTAGGTTAATAAGATTAGATGAATATCTCTTCTAATTTCAATTTTCTGGGCTTCACCTCATCGATTTTCTCTCTTTTTTTATCATTTCCCTTTCATTAAGTATAAATACAAGTTAAAGCAGAGTGTGTGTATTAGTTAGCAAAGAGTATTGACTCGAAAAATAGTCAATATTGATGACCATCTGGTCACAATGAAAATAAACATTTTCTGTACTTTTCAATACATCAAAATTCATAATTTATTACAATAAATATTATATACAGTCTTTCATGTAAAATAATAAATAAATTATTATTTTATTTAAATATTTTTATTCATCTCAATCAATCAAAACTCCTGGTCCTGCTAGAGAAGGAGGAGGGAGGGGGGACTGCTGAAAATTTTGATTATTTGACTCCATTTGAGACACTTGAGGCTTCTGCCTTTGTACATTTGGATTATTTAAAATTTCAGTTCTGGGGAAATTCCCAGAATTAAATTCATTGTTTGCTTGTTGTAATCTGAGTGGATTTTGTATTGGGAAATTGGATCTCTTGTACACTGGCATGGGTCTCGGTCCTGGCATGGGTACAGTTGAGTGTTTATCTTCCAACATGTAATTTGAAATTTGAGAATTTCTTTGATTTAGACGATGTGCAAGTTGATGAATTAATTCTAGAATTAGTTACACAATTAAAATCATCATTTAAATAATTTTTAAATTAAATAAATTACCTGCAGGATTTGAGAATTCTTTGGGAGGTCGTATGGTCGGAAGACCAGCGTCAATGTCAAGAGGACCTTCTTGTTGTCCATAAAGTTTGTAGGAGAGAACGGGTTTTAATTTGTGCATATTGAATAAATTTGTAAATGATGATTTAAAAAATTGTCCATATGAAGATGACACCAAAACAAGGACAAAGATGGTGCAAACTAGTGGAACTTTCCCCATGATTATTTAATGAATTTTAATGGAATTAATAGAATAATTTGATCAAAAAATTGTGATGTTCCCTTGAGAAAAAATTGGAGGAGACTAATAAGTTAGTTCAGGTGTACATTCTGATACCCTTCATGTGTCCACTCCACTGGCCTACATTATAAAAATACCAAAATAACGGAGTTTTTTGGACAAATCATCATAAAAGTTCCTTTCAACTTCCTTGTCAAAGTCATGCATACCTTAAATGATGCTTCTATTATATAAAATAAATTTGAATATGTAAATATAAATTTAGGATGTACAAATGGACAGATACAGGTAAAAGATGAAAATTATTTGGACTATCTCTTTGTTTTTGTTGTGACTTAAAAAAATATTTTTATTTTATTTTATTCTTAATGCATTAAAAAAATTAATATTTGAAACTGGAAAATAATTGGTATAAGTCAAATATAAAATTTATTATCGTAGAAGTCACCCAGCATTTGACGTCGAATGATGTGCCGTGTGATCCACAGCCTGAAACCACCCCTGACATTCTTTTTGGCACAATTGGCAAAAAAATACTTTGTTCGGTTGAATTAAAGTTTCAAGTGCCAGTTCTATTCGATTTGGAGTTGGATTGCGGGTGACATTCGAGGCTTGAGATGAAGATTTTGTTCTATTACCTGGACGTTTTCTGACTTGAACACTTGCTACTGTGAATTTGTTATACAACTGGAGATTTATCTTGTTAAAAATAATTTCATCTTCTGACAGAGCCCGGTCTTGATGCAGCGTGGATGACCTTAAAGAAGGGTGGTCTACCCAGTCCTCTATTGTGTCAACTTCAACCTCTGCCCCGAGATCAATTTGCCTAGACACCAACAATAAAATATTTTGTTGTACATACAGATTTGTAGCTTTGACAGATCACGTTCTGGTATTTATACGAGAAATTGGTATTTTTAAAAGCTATTACTACTGATTGAATAAAATAAAAATATAGACTGAATTAATTTTAAATTATTTCAAAATTTTAAACTCACCCTAAAGGTTCGGCAATTTTTCGATCATTTTCTCAAATCCACCTGTTCTGGTTGTCTGTACAAACAAGACTGTACTATTTTGTCCACTAAAATAAAATGTTGGAATATTTTTATGATGGAATTCGAAACCAAAGAGACCGAGCGGCAGCCAGAATGTACAAAAGCCCTTAGTTGACTCAGGCTAATAATATAATAACAAAGACCGGACTGTCTCCCAACAAATATAAAGCAAATGAGGAAAATATTCTCAGAAGGGAGAGGATTAAGCTGTTTTCACATTGACGGTTTTTAACCAAATGTTTTGGTTGGGTCAATTTTTAATCCTTTACTTCACCAAACGTTTCACATTGACCAACCCAACCAACCATTTTTAATCTTTTTATTACTCTTTCAACAGAGAAAAAAAGAGAGAAGTCTTAATTTCTTTGCCAAGCGTCAGAAAATGCTTTCAGGCAACGAAAAGGTTTCAGGCCTACAGCTTGGATGAATCAA
>JAQIVZ010001586.1:0-30276 GCA_034700945.1 Arrhopalites spinosus
GTCTTACGTTTATGCAAGCAACGTATTCACCAAATATCAACGTCAAAAAAAAGGTCGATGAAAACTATGCTGAAAGGCCTTACAGTGACAGTATATACAGTAACATTTTATATATATAAAATGTTACTGCTGGAAAATAAAAACTTACCTGAGCAGGAGAAGCTAGATTTACACTGGAAACTGTGTGCAGTCCAAAATATGAGCTATCCAATCTAAAACCCTTTAAATTTAAAGAATTAAATTAGGTAAATACTACAAAAATAAATCAAAAATATTATGAAATTTTTTGTTGTAAAAGTTTTTAAATGAAAATGACTAAAATTACCAATTCTTGCTCATGTCTTTTACGAATTGTAATCACATCAACAGCTGCTGGTTGAATCGTCAAGGAATCTGAAATAAACCGAATTCGCACGATTAATTGAAACTCTAAAGTTTAGAACAAGAGAACAAAAACAATTATAGTAATCTATGTATTTCAATTACCTTTAGCGTTAATGATGTTATCACATATTTCAATGATTTTGGTACATAGATATTGAACCTCCTGTGAGCACAAAATAATAGTAAATAAAAGAATGTCAAACCGAACCCAAATTAAAATTAATTTAATTTTTTTCTACATATGGCCAAGTACGATATTTATACTAATAACGAGTGCTAACCTCGATTGCATTGTCTGCGAATGAGTCACGTTGACTTAGCATGGCCAACTCAAATAGATGTTTAGTCATTTTATTTGTGATTTCGTCGTACATTGGAACACCTAAAAACGGCAGTCTAGTTAACCACCGGAGAAGAGTTTTGCCACCATCCAAAAGATAAGATGCCGATGCAAGGGATTCATTAGATATAAAGTTCTTTTTAGCCCTGCTTGAAGTGAGCTCCGAGCGATAAGTCTTTGATCTGTATTTTTTAAAATTAAAAAAATTGTAAAGATTTATCCTTTGCTAAAAGTATAGTACTCAGTTTTTCAATCGAGTGGGCAACATTATAAAATTGATGAAATTCTACATGTAAACTACAGTTCAACTTACCGTACAGCAACATTTGATGCCAATGTCTGACAAGTCACTCTATCTGATTCCAATTCCTACATCATTATAAAATTGAAAAAATTAAACTCAAAAGTAGGGAAGTTGTATACGGAAAACTTGACAGAAAATTATTAAAAACTCACATTTCTGAGGCTTTGAATAGCATCGGCTAACAGCACTGTAGATAGTAAATCACAGATTAACAATAATTATATTAATCATCAAAGAAACTACTCTGATAATGAAATCCAAATAATTTATACTGAATTAATTAATTCAGTCACGAACCTTGGTCACCAACTTTATCAACTCCAATGGCCAAGAGGTCACCGGCCATCTGAAAATAAATGAAGGTTAAAATCTTAACTACGTTAGGTCCTCGTAACGATTTGTTCAATTTATTGTTGTTGGTAGTGTATTTATTCATGTAAAATTAATTTAATTCAATGGCCTACAATTTAATTTAATTAATTCCCTTACCAAATTCAGCAGCCGACGACCATCAATTTGTTTGTTCACAAATTTTTGAGCATAAGCAGCCAAACACGGATCTAAGCCTGTAAATTATAATTTTAATCATCTTTTAGCTTTAATTTGATGGAAAACTTTTAACTCCAATGTAACATTAAAATTTATAAATACCAATCATAAAGTGTCAAAAATAAGAAACAACATGTAATTTTCCAGACGGTAAAAAACACTCAAATACCATTAAATGTTAAAATAAGTAAGGTTATAATTAATATTGAGAATAATCAAAACCAAATTGACAAAAACCTGTTATCCAGTCAGCCACTTGAATGGAATTAAGATTATATATTCCATCGTAGCAACTTGACATGATGGAAAGAGTGAAAGTGGTCCGTCAATGTAAAAGATTTAATTAATTAATTATTCTATTCATCGTCAATCACTAACCCCACTATATTAAAAGAAAAGATATGTTTTTTAGTTTAATTTAAAACTTTGAAGAAGTTACTTCTTCAACGACTTCAACCATGAAAAAAATTTGGATTCGCGCGACTCGACACAGAAATTCTTCTCTATCGAGTATCTGCTACAGACACTGATAGAATAAAAGCAAATGATGCAAATGTTAAACGCAGTTTAACTTCTAATAATATAACGTACTTTAAAATTTAAATAATCAACAGCAAATTCAATAATGACATTAAATAGTAATGGGCTTTTATTTAATGGACTTGTCTGTATAGAAAGAACTGATACAAATTGTTGAGGCATAAGCTCTCTTATTTCATAGCTTTATAACAAAATAGATTAAAGACCAGGAAATAAAATCCACTGTGAGTTAAATTGACACCGTACTATGAAATATAAATTTATAATATTAGAAGTAATTATGGATTCAGATGAGTCGAATCTTTCGGATTAGTTCTTTCGGAAGCTTGAGTAAACGTCTCATGTTTCATGTCCTCTTCATCACTGTAATATTCTGCTGCACTATTGTCAGGTAGTGTTTGTCGTTTTGAAAGATTTTGATATATGCTCATTGCCTAAAATAACGACATGGCATATAATTAAGCTTCAGCATATTTATTTCATACAGATACTTTCACTCCACCACCAAATTAATGCACATGATATAAGCAGTACCTGAGTAACCATACTGGAGACATTTGAAGTGTCTGCCGGCAATAAAATGGTATTAGATGTTTTGGCCAACTTTTGAAAGGCTTGTACATATTGTTCTGCAACAATAAGGCTTCCAGCATTACGACCATCTAGGTATTTAATAAACAGAATCACATTTCATGTCATTAAATTTTAATGAAACTAATTAGGTATAATAACTAGACGAAAGAAGCATCGGCATTATATTTCTACTATAATCTGTAAAATAAAATATAATAAAATCAAATAATTCAAAATAAAATGTATACCTTCAGTGGCTAAAGTTTGCCCAATCATTTCAATACTTTTAGCTCGGGCTTCTGCTTTTCTTAGTAATGCTTGTGCTTCTCCCAAAGCGTAGTTGATTTTTTCTTGTTTTTCAGCCTCGGAAGCCAAGATTCTGTATTGTTCAATAAAAAAAATTATATATACAAGTTACTTGAACATTGTACATTTATTGATTATGTATAGGGTTACAAAAGCAGGACTACAGTTAAGAAATGAATATTTTATGCAAGTTTACACAATATACATTAGTTGAATACGTACCGTGACTGTTTCTTGCCCTCTGCTACATTTATATCCGCTTCACGAATTCCCTCGGACTCTAAAATTTGTGCCCTCTTCTTCCTCTCTGCTTCAACTTGCATTTGCATAGCCTCTTGAACTCTTGGTGGTAGTTTGATATCCCCTAGAGAAACCAAAAAGTAACATTGTACAAAATAGGTCAACATGAAAGTTGATTGATGACTCAACTGATTTCATATCGAAGACATTGAATTCCCCAGGACTCTGAGGCTTTATTGATGACTTCTACAATACTTATATTCAGACTTTCTCTCTCACGGAATACCGTGTCAAGACTAATTTTTCCCAACTCTGATCTATAATACAACATTTAAAAAAAATATGACTGTCAAGAATCATTACAATAACTTTCATATAATGTTGAATTATTTGTAAAACCAAACCTCATAGTAGTTTGCGCTAGTTGAGTTATAGCAAATTCTGCATCTTCAACACCGTAACTGGCCTAAAAAATTAAAATTTTATTCTCAATATTAAAAATCATAAATGATGATGCATTGAATTATAACATAGTCAAATTATTATGTACTAAAGTTTAATTGTTTTACCTTATATGGTTCAACTGTGAATACAAACAACATCAAAAGTGTTAATAAAAAAAACCAAAATTACACAAAATATTTACTAAATTTTTAAAAAAAGTAATAAAATATACATACCAACCACAAGGTATAAAACTCCGTCCAATGCTAAGGTCACATTGTCTAATGATAGAAACATGTAATATGTCAATCTAACTGGTAAATAGTCCCAAAATATTATATGAAAACATGAAATAGTTTGTATTGGTACCTTTTGTGATAGCAGATTGCTGAGGGATATCGATAGCAATTTCTTTCAAACTATTAACATACCGGACTTTGTCAAGAAATGGTATTAAAAAATTAAGTCCAGGTTCTAGAACCTTGTGAAATTTACCCATTCGCTCGACAACCCATGCCTATGAAAATTTACCCACACATTAAAGTAACTCTCTTTAGTTTATTTTCAGTTTATTGTAATTATATTGTTAATTTCATTGTACCTCTTGCTGGGGCACAAACATGATGACAGTATTCAATGGAGTAGCAGCCACGGATCTGTTACGAGTCTGTTGAAAATTGAATTCATTGGTCGCCGCAAACTGTCAAGTACAAAGAAATTCATACAAGTGAAAGCACATACATCGGATTACATTTAAATAAAGCCTTAACTTCCAATCATGTATACTTACCAAAGGAAGAGAATTCTTTTTACTGTTATGCAAGTGCTGAGCAAATTTTCTCGCACCACCGGCAACCTGAAGTTGCAACATCCGCGATAATGTCATCATCCTGGATCCTTGTCTCAGTTGTCTCCCTATTTTTAACAAGCTCTAAATAAATTTATTCTATAAAATTACGGAATGACCCTGATGGTCTACTACAATAATAATGATTTGTACTAACTTGATTCAGCACACTTGACCTTTTACAATGAATATAAATGTACCGCTTTTGCCGATTTCTCACAAAAAAAAATTGCCCGATTTTTTGGGTTTGACGGTCTTTCAAGGATATCACAAATTCCGGCAAAAAAATGTTTGAAAAAATCGGCAAATGTGTGCAAAAAGAATTGCAAAAGAATTTTTAATTTAACTTTAACATTTTATTATTATTATTAACGGACTGAGATTGTCAACTTGACAATGCGTCATTTGGCAATAAGTCTTTGTAGAGTTGTCTTGAGACAAAGACGGGAAGACCCAAGGAGGATATTAGCTTTGCAATCACATCTTATAAAGGTATCACCATTTAACTGTAATGTTTGTAATCTTTAAGTCTCTTGTTAATATTGCTCAAATATTTTGTACTAAGGGATTTCAAGCATATTCTACAAAAACAGAAGCTACAGAAATACAAAAACCACATATTAACGTGGGTACTATAGGACATGTGGATCATGGTAAAACAACTCTAACTGCTGCAATTACTAAAGTGATGTCAAAAAAGCACTCATCAATAAAATTTGTAAGTTATGACCAAATTGACAAGGGTATTGAAGAAAAAAGAAGAGGGATTACTATAAATATTGCTCATGTCAGCTATGAATCCGTAAGTGGACACCAAAATTATTCTCTCCTTTGTAAAGAGTATTTAACCTAGTTTTCAATAAATAAAATAATTTCTTTTTGTCTCCCTGTTGACTTAGGACAAGAGGCACTATGCTCATACAGATTGTCCAGGTCATGCAGACTTTGTCAAAAATACGATTACAGGAGCATCACAAATGGATGCTGCCATTTTGGTCGTGTCAGGAGAGGACGGAACTATGGCCCAGACTGTAAGCTTACATTATTATTAAGTGTTGATTTATTTTTATAGTCACAAACTGATTATTACATGGTGAAATATAGGTGGAACATTTAGTCTTGGCGAAGCAAGTTGGGGTTGAGCATATAATAGTATACATTAATAAAGCAGACCGTGTGGGTACTGACGTCATCGAATTAGTAGATATGGAAATACGGGAGTTATTGTGCGACTTTGGGTTCGATGGAAATGATGCTCCAGTTATCAGTGGCTCTGCTTTACAAGCTTTAAATGGGGACGAGGTTGGTTACAAAAAGAGATTTTTTTTAAAAAAAAAAGCTACAAAAAATTCACAAATGTATTATTCAATTAATTATAAATATTCTCATGTTTCACAGGGTGAAAATGGTGAGCCAAGTATATTTAGACTAATGGATGCTTTGGACAACTATATACCTATCCCAGTCAGAGACACAATGTCACCCTTCTTACTTCCTATCGATAACTTTTTCAATATTCCTGGTCGTGGTACTGTCGTCGTGGGTACACTGAAAAGAGGAACTCTAAAAAAGAATGCAGAATGTGAGCTGTCAGGCTTTGATTCGAAAATTAAGACATCCGTTAGTGATATTCAAGTGTTCAAAAAATCTGTCCCATTTGCTGTGGCTGGAGATAATGTTGGGGTACTTTTGCGAGGAGTCAAATTAGATACGGTTCAGAGAGGAATGAGTCTTGCTAAATATGGAAGTGTTGCTCTTTGTAATAGTTTTGAAGCCACAATCTATTTATTAACTAAAGGAGAGGGTGGAAGATGGAAACCACTCACGAGTAAATATTGTCATCATTTACTTAGTGGAACTTGGAGTTGTCCCATGAGAATTGATGTAATTCCACCGCAAACTCTCGTAATGCCTGGTGAAACTGCTACTATTCGTATAACACTTTCAAAACAAATGATCATGACCATGGGTCAAAGTTTTACTATTCGTGAAACCAATAGGACGGTAGCAACTGGAGTCATTGTCAAATGCTTACCCAACATACTAATTTCAACACCCCATTTAGGATTGTTAGACATAACATTTTAGTGGTAAAATAAATAATCTACTAATATATTTAATTTATTATACTTTGCAGTCGTGAATAAAATTTGATCAAAATATTATAAATGTTGTACAACTATTACAATTTTTTACAGTATTTACTACACATTTAGATTTGTATATGACACAAGTTTCATTGTACAAGTACACACCCATCATTCAACTACAATTCACAAAACTTATTTATGATTCAATCACTTATCTTTCAAAGTTTTAAAAATTGTTTCTCTTTCTAACTGAAGGACATACTGTCATACAAAATCAATAGTTTCAATAGTTTCATGTATCTCTACAAACTTTTTCTTTAATTTTCAGATTGCTTTTTCCTCATCAAAAATTCATGATTAATATCCCATTTACATCAGCTATAATCACACTTCTTGTACAAAACTTTTGGCATGTTTGCATGGGCATATTGCTTTGAAACAACGATCATCCAATACTAAATTTAGTATAAGTTAGTCCTTTAGTCTCAATAAAAGTCTCTCTATTCCATTTATTTTCACATTCTATTTTTCTTTTGTGAATTTCTTTGTATTTTCTTAAAGAATACGATATAAACTCATTAATTCTGATCAGGGTGGTTTAATTCCTTGATCACGGACAATGAAGAAACAACTTGTTGGAAGATTTGTCATAATATTATTTTGCACAATTATTCTCTTGGTCTTCTCCACGGCGGCACAAGAAGACCCTACACAGGCCACTGTTGAATCCACAGAGCCTACTGGAGAAGCTGAAAACACTGATGATGAAGCTACAAACAGTACACCTCAAGAAGAAAACAGTGAAAGTTCGGCAACCCCAGCATCTTCAACGGACGAAGAATCTACATTGGACAGTAGTCAAGAAACATCAACTATGCCAGTTAAAGATGAAATAGAACGAACAACCGGTGAAACTGATTCTTCAGGGAAAAGTCTTAATATCCGTAAGTTTCCTATTGTCATCAATTCATCGTCCTCTTCCCTCGAATATTAATTAGATCGTAAACAGTGGAGTCTAATACTTTGATACTTCCTTTCCTTTGCTTTCTCCTTATACCTGTAGTGAAAGCAAATTTTCTCCATAGAGAAACCATTTAAATTAAATTGACGTCTCTTATTTTGTACACAAGTATAGGTGGAGTTTAATATAAGTAAATTAGTATTAGAATTTAATGACGTTCAAAGAAAGTAATACTTCCATTGTGAAATATTCCATGATATTTTTTGTCGGTCAATTTATAATCGATATTGTATAACCTCTCAACTTTCTTTTTTACTTTCCATGCATAATTGATAGACACGAACAAGAAAAGTACTTATGAGCTAAATGTATTGAAATGATGTTATAGTTTTCACATATGAAGACAAAATAATGGCAAACCTCATTAAACATGGTCTCAAATACTTGGAAGGGCATGAAGTGTACAAAGGCTATACAATTAATCACGTAAAGGAATTGTATATGAGACCTATGGACCCGGAACCTAGCAGAATCATTGTCGATCGTAAGCTAGTAAAGATTTTTATACAAAACTGTCACTAATATTTTCACTAATTAACTCCCGCATTTATTCATAGTTTGCAGGTTAATTGATGATTATCATCCGGATTTAGTTGTTGATTTCACTGAAAGAGGAACACCATCTGAAGCCATCAAAATTGTCACCAGAACTTTACAACTCCCAACAGTGTCAACATCGTATGGACTATCAAGGTAATGATTAAATAAAAGTTTAATTA
This sequence comes from Arrhopalites spinosus, assembly GCA_034700945.1. Lineage (NCBI taxonomy): Eukaryota > Metazoa > Arthropoda > Collembola > Symphypleona > Arrhopalitidae > Arrhopalites > Arrhopalites spinosus. Next base: position 8,358 of record JAQIVZ010001586.1, read on the forward strand.
ATTTCATTTTAATTTTTTAAAATTATCCTTTAACTTATAGAGAATGGTCAAAATTGAATGAGTTACAGTCAAAGTATCTTATTCATGTCAAATCACCTGCAGACGTTGCAATTCAGGTTACAAGGACTTTAGTGGAGTCATTAAGTCTGACAAACATAGCAATTCTACACGATCATGACTATGGTAGATTTCAAAACTATTAATAATTTAATTAATGACAAGACTAATTTTTTTTTTTGTTATTTTTTTATAGAAATGTTTTATAATTATCGGGACCTTCTTCAAGACACACCAACCCGCCATACTATCACGAAGCTTGAAAAAAATACAAATATCATAGAAGTACTGCTTGATCTACAAAAGGCCCAGTACACAAACTTTTTCGTTGCTACAAATGTTTCTATGATTGAAAAAGTTTTGGCTATTGCTTCAAAACTTGAACCCGTTGAGGAAGACTTGACAAGTGGTACAATTGCTTCTCAAATAGTGGACAAGTCTCATTTTTGGTATTCCATGTCTTTGGTGAGCTAAAATAAAATAATTTGATGGTTTCAAAAAATACTGTAATTTTAATTTAAATTAAATTATTTTTTTCACTGTACAGGAAAATGTAAGTGAACCAGTCTGTTCTTCTTGTGGAACCCAAAATGAAAGTATGTCACTCATTCATTTCACTCCAATTGTTCCTCACACATTAAAATCGGACATGGCTTGGAACAAAGATGGAAGGGAGGGATTGTTCCAATCAATCAAGGAACGATTCCATATTGATGTCTTATTTAATGCAATTCATACTGCTGGGTAATAGATTTTAAAATTCATTCTTAAATTAAAATTACATTTCATCATGTAATTAATTAATTAAATAGAAAAATGAAGACACAACAAAAATGGCCAACTGACAAAAAGAAAATACCTTGTGCCAATTACAAGTTTAGCAAAGAAGGACCCCCTGAATTGACCAATCTTGAATTCAAAAAATACTTTACTGAGACAGTTTCCACATCCATGGACAATCAACGATTAGCATATTCAATCATTCTACCTGAGAAAGGAGATAATTTCATTCAAATGAACTTAAGTATGGCCCATCTACAATTTCCAAATGCAGTCAAAATACCACTGGATGATTGGACAGCTGGTGAAAATGGTCATCATACATTCCAAGATCCAACCACTGAAACTCTTAAATTTCACAAGGCCTTTACAGTCTATCGTGTCGTCACTGTTGTGGTAAATATTAAGTTTTATTTTCAAAATTTCATTTAAATATATGCATATCAATGATCATCAAATGTTTTTTGTTTCGTAGCAACCTCCATTCGTTTACAAAGATCCGGATTGTGAACCAAAGCCGTTTAAACACTGCTATTCAGGTTATGCCATCGATGTGCTCAATGAGCTTCAAAAGAACATGGATAATTTCAATTACACCATCTTTGATGTGGACAAATATGGCTACATGAATGAAAATGGGACTCATGAATGGGACGGGATGGTCCAAGTTTTACAGTATAAGGTGTTTTAACACTTTTAACCTAACATTAAATCCAGAAAATCAATTAAAAAGTTCCATTATATTTTATATTTTGTATTCACTGATTATAGGAAGCTGATATTGCGATCGGTGCTTTTAGTGTGATGCCGGAGCGTGAAAAAGTGATGGAATTCACACTACCCGTCTATCATTTAGTTGGATTTCAAGTTCTCATGAGAAAAGTCAAACTGATCACTTCACTCTTCAAATTCTTGACCGTTCTTGAAAATGACGTTTGGATGTGTATCCTCGGAGCTTATTTCTTCACTAGGTTATCAAATTCAAGAGAATTGTCATAATGAAAAACTTAATTTAAATAAATATTTAATTGACTATTTTTTGAACTAATTTTTTTTCAAACATTTTAATGAATTTTTTTTGCAGTGTATTAATGTGGATATTTGATCGATGGAGTCCGTACAGTTTTCAAAATAATAAGGAGAAATTTGAGGATGACGAAGAAAAACGTGAATTCTCTTTGAAGGAGTCCCTTTGGTTTTGTATTACCAGCTTAACTCCACAGGTAAATTTAATCAATGTTTCAATTTTTAAAAAATATTGAAGAAAAAAATAATTAAAATTTGCTCAATTTATTTTATTTATAAAGGGAGGAGGGGAGGCTCCCAAGAATTTGTCGGGACGCTTAGTGGCTGCTACTTGGTGGTTGTTTGGCTTCATCATTATTGGTAAAAAATGGAAAATTTAATTAATTTTAATTAAATATTGCGACAAAATTGAAGTGCTAAATTTTAACATCGTTCACAAAATATCCCGTTAAGATTTATATTATCACTTTTTTTTATTGTTTCTCTGGTCAAAATTTTAGCCTCCTACACTGCAAATTTGGCTGCTTTCCTCACCGTCTCTCGACTGGAAGCCCCAATTGAGTCTCTGGATGATTTGTTTCGACAGTATAAAGTTCAATATGCTCCCATCAAATTGAGTTCTGCCTGGTTCTATTTTGACAGAATGGCCCATGTCGAGCACAAGTAACTTATATTTACGTAATATGTATTTATACTTATGTAATGAATTTTAATTCATTGTTTCTTTTCACTTTCACTAATTGTGTCAAACTGTTGAAAATCGTAATGCATCACAGATTTTATGAGTGAGTTTCAATTCTAATTTACCAACTATTTTTATTCATAATAAGTATTAAAGTAGTAAAGAGTTACTAATTAATTTTTTGTATTCAGAGCATGGAAGGATATGAGTTTAAATGACAGTTTACCAGAATTCGAGCGTTCTGCTCTAGCTGTCTGGGAGTATCCGGGTATTATTACTAATAATTATTTTTAGAGTTAGACAACTAGATTTAGCTATTTAAATCTTGAATGAGTATGTTAATTTTGTAGTAAGTGATAAATTCACCAAATTATGGCAATCCATGTCGGACAACACTCCACCAGAGTCGTACGAGAAGGCAATTCGTCGATGTAAAGCGGTTGATGATCCCAGGAATGTAGCTGGTAAAAACTAACCATTTTATTCCTTGTCCAAAGCACTCTGAGTATACATATAATGAAAATATTTAGAGGCACCGAAGGATCAAACTCCGGGGGAATATGCATGGATAGGGGAATCGACAGAGATTCAATATGAGGCAATGACCAATTGCATGTTTCGAGTGGTAGGTCCGGAATGGTCAATGCGACCTTATGCCATTGGAGTTCAAAAGGGATCACCTTTGAAGGATGAGTTGAATAAAGAGTAATATAAATTATAAATTAAAATGTTTTATTACGCATTTTAAATTTTAATGTACTATTTATTATAGAATCAGAAAATTGGAGAAAGCAAGATTTTTTGAAGCCACCAAAAGGAAGTGGTGGCAAGGAAATAAACGCCGAGCTGTGTGCAAAAAGTATGATAATCTTGCTGATGGTATCAGTCTCTCCAACATTGGTATGCAAAATAATTTGCTCTCTCCACATGTACAATGAACTACATACAACAAAATGATTTTTATATAAAATTGTTCACTTTGTCAGGGGGTGTATTCATCGTGTTGGTCATTGGATTCACAATGACCTTTGTGTCAACAGTACTAGAGATTTGGTGGTGTCATCGCAAAACAAACACTTTTGACGTATCTGAATTTGGATCTGAAGCTCCATCCAGAGAATGGTCAGCTGCTTTTGGACACATGCCAAAAACAGAATGTCATGGTCATATTGATCGGTAATTAATTAAATTAACTTTTATCCAATATTTAGTTCTCAATAATTAAATAATTAATGTTTGTTTTCAGACCATCATCTAGGAATTGGTAGAAGCGATGAAAATTGCACACATGGAATCACCTTAGTCTCAGACATTTTTGGTTCAATTTTTATTAAACTGTCATAATGTACCTTAATGATTATCAAAGGACACTTGTGAATATAAGTTTTCATTATTTATCAATTTATAAAATTATCATTAAAAGTGTCTAAATATATGTATTTATGTCTATGTATTAATGCACCCTATAATCAATAATATTTTTCTGGAAATTGTAAATGGTAAAAACTTGGACAATGTATAATATAAGAAAATAAACAAAAATATTAAATGTGTGTGTATAACAAGAGGAGAATTTTTCTTGCATGTTAATTCATCCTTTTCGTCGTTATTATGTAAATAAACACACTGGTAAGAAGTAAGAACAAAAAAACCACGCAACATAGTCCCAATAGATTTTCTTCAGTTTTTTCTTATTCATTGTTTTTCCAAAATTTTACATGCAATCTTTCAGATAAAGTCAACATTTGAACGACCTCACGACGACTGGAAAATATCATTTCATACAATTTGCAATTTATTCAAGAAGGCTTCAATTTAATTGAGGCACACAATTAGACTGTAATATTTATTTGTAGAACAATGGCACTAATCAAGTTGAGGAAATTTGGAATTTGTCTTGAAAATGTCGTCTTTGTAGTTCTATTTGTGTTGTATCTTCAAGCACTGGTTAAAACTGTGAGTAGTCAAGAAAATGATTCGTCATCCACACCAACGATTGATGTGGCAAATGAGTCATCAACACTGTCAAGTGACATGGGAAATGAGGGGTCAGAGGGTACAACGCCTTCAATTGAAGTAACTGAGGCACCTACACCTTCAACTGAGGTAGATGATCCCGGCGTTCTAAAAATTGGTGAGTTTATTTATTTATAATTAAGAATTTTGTTTAGATTGTATTCACCTGGAATTTAAAATAATTTAGGAATGGTTCATCAACATCCTACGGCGGCCAAAGCCTTTCGGGAAGCAATAAATTCCTTGAAAAATGATCGGCCTGAAATTTTGTTGAAAGTAGTTAAAGAATATTTTATCAATGACACAATGAATGCAATTGGTTTAGTGACGGATTGTAAGATATTTTTATGAAAAAAATTAAAGTAAATTAGCTACTACAAATTTATAAAAATTAATTAGTATTTTTTAATTTTATATGATAAGTTTGTCACATAATTGACCAGACAAGACCCGATTTCATAATGGATTTTACACGGATTGGAATTCCTTCAGAAGGAGGTGCCTACAATTAAATTAATTTAAATTTAATTGAACTGCGTAATTAAATCATTAATTAATTAATTAAAATTTAATTATAGTGAAATTAATTGTCAAAACACTGAAGATTCCCACCATTTCCACATCAGTAGGAAAAGAAGATGATGTCAGGTACTTGTAGGCATTCCAATTCATTGTAAAAATTTTTTCAGTGATTATTTTACAGTTGGTATTTGTAACTTTAATTAAATTATGTAGAGAATTTTCATCATTAAAACCAGAACAAGAGAAATATTTGGTTCGCAGTAAGTGCACCGTGTTATTAATTAATTTAAAAGTACAATAACTAATTAAAATTATTCATTCAAAGTTGTTCCACCAAGTGACATGATAGGCCAAGCAGTTCGTTCAATGGTTGAATTACAAAATATGACAAATGCTGTAGTATTTTTTGATGAGACTTACGGTAAATTTTAAAAATGTTATCATCACATTAATTGTCAGAATTTTAATTTAATATGGAATGATGTAGAAATACACTACACGTACAAATCAATGCTACAAGACCTGCCCACTTTCCACAAGATAATGACAATGCCCAAAGGTTTAAAGGACTTCAAAAAACTATGGGAAAGATTACGTGAAGACAGATATACCAATTTCTTTTTGATTTCTTCTCCCTCAAAAATTTTCCTCTTGGTCTCAAAAATCATCCACCAAATCAACAAAGAGGAACCTAATAACAACTATTCCTGGTTTGCAATTTCATTGGTAAAAATTGCAAACATTCAGAATTATAAATTTTTACTGAAAGGACACTGCACGATTTTGCAAAGGGATGTGTAGATGACATAGAAAAAAATTCCAAAAAAAGTGAACGTGGATGTTTCTCATTTTTGGATATGTTCTTCTTCATGCAAAACTACGTCTAGAGCTAAAATGACAAAAAAAATTAACCGGAAACAGACCCGCCCGGCGGGTTTCAACATATTTTTCCGCTCTAGCCGCCATTGTGGTACCCTTCACTTTGGACATTAATATCTCCGGTTCTACGTGGACCATTGAGTCGGGATAAAAAGGAACCTTTCGTAATGACATGGAAACGTTTTTGACAAAGTGTCATGGCCATGTCCCCTGTCCTTTGGCCTCTAGGGTCATGACATCATCAGTGGACACGTCCGTACCTCCAGAGATCAACCCGGTCACTTTTTTGCTATGACCATCAAAACAATATTGATCCCCATCATGTCCACATTGCCTCTGAATTTTTTCAGATTTTTCGGGTGACAGGGGTCAGAGATACAAGTCACTTCGCAAAGTGACCTCCAGAGGTCAAGCCACAGGTCACACACTTTTTTGACTGTACAGAATGTGTTTGGGACATCCCTGTCCATCATCCAACCAAGTTTCATGAAAATCGAACGAGAGGAACGGTCAGGATCCACTTGGACATCTCGGCTTCCGTTAAATGAGGTCGCCGTGGATCCTGACTCTTCCAATCGTTCGATTTCAACAAAACTTGGCAGGATGATAGACAACAATGCCTGTGACAACTTTCGTTTTGTAAAAAAAATATTTGACCTCAGTCTTGACCGCTGGAAGACACTTTGAGAATTGATCTGTATCTCTGACCCCTGGCGGTCGAAAATTCTGGAAAAATCAGAGAGACAGAGGAAGTTTGTTTTTTATGTGACCTCATAATATTTAACGGCGTTATCTCTGTCTTAAGTCAAAGTTTTTGATGACCTTTACAGGTCACTCCATTCACTTTTCTGCTATGACCAATGAAAGAACATTGATCCCCATCACTTTGACATTGCGTCTGAATTTTTTCAGATTTTTTGGCCGCCAGGGGTCAGAGATACAGATCAATTCTCAAAGTGTCTTCCAGCGGTCAAGACTGAGGTCAAATATTTTTTTTACAAAACGAAAGTTGTCACAGGCATTGTTGTCTATCATCCTGCCAAGTTTTGTTGAAATCGAACGATTGGAAGAGTCAGGATCCACGGCGACCTCATTTAACGGAAGCCGAGATGTCCAAGTGGATCCTGACCGTTCCTCTCGTTCGATTTTCATGAAACTTGGTTGGATGATGGACAGGGATGTCCCAAACACATTCTGTACAGTCAAAAAAGTGTGTGACCTGTGGCTTGACCTCTGGAGGTCACTTTGCGAAGTGACTTGTATCTCTGACCCCTGTCACCCGAAAAATCTGAAAAAATTCAGAGGCAATGTGGACATGATGGGGATCAATATTGTTTTGATGGTCATAGCAAAAAAGTGACCGGGTTGATCTCTGGAGGTACGGACGTGTCCACTGATGATGTCATGACCCTAGAGGCCAAAGGACAGGGGACATGGCCATGACACTTTGTCAAAAACGTTTCCATGTCATTACGAAAGGTTCCTTTTTATCCCGACTCAATGGTCCACGTAGAACCGGAGATATTAATGTCCAAAGTGAAGGGTACCACAATGGCGGCTAGAGCGGAAAAATATGTTGAAACCCGCCGGGCGGGTCTGTTTCCGGTTAATTTTTTTTGTCATTTTAGCTCTAGACGTAGTTTTGCATGAAGAAGAACATATCCAAAAATGAGAAACATCCACGTTCACTTTTTTTGGAATTTTTTTCTATGTCATCTACACATCCCTTTGCAAAATCGTGCAGTGTCCTTTCAGTAAAAATTTATAATTCTGAATGTTTGCAATTTTTACCAATGAAATTGCAAACCAGGAATAGTTGTTATTAGGTTCCTCTTTGTTGATTTGGTGGATGATTTTTGAGACCAAGAGGAAAATTTTTGAGGGAGAAGAAATCAAAAAGAAATTGGTATATCTGTCTTCACGTAATCTTTCCCATAGTTTTTTGAAGTCCTTTAAACCTTTGGGCATTGTCATTATCTTGTGGAAAGTGGGCAGGTCTTGTAGCATTGATTTGTACGTGTAGTGTATTTCTACATCATTCCATATTAAATTAAAATTCTGACAATTAATGTGATGATAACATTTTTAAAATTTACCGTAAGTCTCATCAAAAAATACTACAGCATTTGTCATATTTTGTAATTCAACCATTGAACGAACTGCTTGGCCTATCATGTCACTTGGTGGAACAACTTTGAATGAATAATTTTAATTAGTTATTGTACTTTTAAATTAATTAATAACACGGTGCACTTACTGCGAACCAAATATTTCTCTTGTTCTGGTTTTAATGATGAAAATTCTCTACATAATTTAATTAAAGTTACAAATACCAACTGTAAAATAATCACTGAAAAAATTTTTACAATGAATTGGAATGCCTACAAGTACCTGACATCATCTTCTTTTCCTACTGATGTGGAAATGGTGGGAATCTTCAGTGTTTTGACAATTAATTTCACTATAATTAAATTTTAATTAATTAATTAATGATTTAATTACGCAGTTCAATTAAATTTAAATTAATTTAATTGTAGGCACCTCCTTCTGAAGGAATTCCAATCCGTGTAAAATCCATTATGAAATCGGGTCTTGTCTGGTCAATTATGTGACAAACTTATCATATAAAATTAAAAAATACTAATTAATTTTTATAAATTTGTAGTAGCTAATTTACTTTAATTTTTTTCATAAAAATATCTTACAATCCGTCACTAAACCAATTGCATTCATTGTGTCATTGATAAAATATTCTTTAACTACTTTCAACAAAATTTCAGGCCGATCATTTTTCAAGGAATTTATTGCTTCCCGAAAGGCTTTGGCCGCCGTAGGATGTTGATGAACCATTCCTAAATTATTTTAAATTCCAGGTGAATACAATCTAAACAAAATTCTTAATTATAAATAAATAAACTCACCAATTTTTAGAACGCCGGGATCATCTACCTCAGTTGAAGGTGTAGGTGCCTCAGTTACTTCAATTGAAGGCGTTGTACCCTCTGACCCCTCATTTCCCATGTCACTTGACAGTGTTGATGACTCATTTGCCACATCAATCGTTGGTGTGGATGACGAATCATTTTCTTGACTACTCACAGTTTTAACCAGTGCTTGAAGATACAACACAAATAGAACTACAAAGACGACATTTTCAAGACAAATTCCAAATTTCCTCAACTTGATTAGTGCCATTGTTCTACAAATAAATATTACAGTCTAATTGTGTGCCTCAATTAAATTGAAGCCTTCTTGAATAAATTGCAAATTGTATGAAATGATATTTTCCAGTCGTCGTGAGGTCGTTCAAATGTTGACTTTATCTGAAAGATTGCATGTAAAATTTTGGAAAAACAATGAATAAGAAAAAACTGAAGAAAATCTATTGGGACTATGTTGCGTGGTTTTTTTGTTCTTACTTCTTACCAGTGTGTTTATTTACATAATAACGACGAAAAGGATGAATTAACATGCAAGAAAAATTCTCCTCTTGTTATACACACACATTTAATATTTTTGTTTATTTTCTTATATTATACATTGTCCAAGTTTTTACCATTTACAATTTCCAGAAAAATATTATTGATTATAGGGTGCATTAATACATAGACATAAATACATATATTTAGACACTTTTAATGATAATTTTATAAATTGATAAATAATGAAAACTTATATTCACAAGTGTCCTTTGATAATCATTAAGGTACATTATGACAGTTTAATAAAAATTGAACCAAAAATGTCTGAGACTAAGGTGATTCCATGTGTGCAATTTTCATCGCTTCTACCAATTCCTAGATGATGGTCTGAAAACAAACATTAATTATTTAATTATTGAGAACTAAATATTGGATAAAAGTTAATTTAATTAATTACCGATCAATATGACCATGACATTCTGTTTTTGGCATGTGTCCAAAAGCAGCTGACCATTCTCTGGATGGAGCTTCAGATCCAAATTCAGATACGTCAAAAGTGTTTGTTTTGCGATGACACCACCAAATCTCTAGTACTGTTGACACAAAGGTCATTGTGAATCCAATGACCAACACGATGAATACACCCCCTGACAAAGTGAACAATTTTATATAAAAATCATTTTGTTGTATGTAGTTCATTGTACATGTGGAGAGAGCAAATTATTTTGCATACCAATGTTGGAGAGACTGATACCATCAGCAAGATTATCATACTTTTTGCACACAGCTCGGCGTTTATTTCCTTGCCACCACTTCCTTTTGGTGGCTTCAAAAAATCTTGCTTTCTCCAATTTTCTGATTCTATAATAAATAGTACATTAAAATTTAAAATGCGTAATAAAACATTTTAATTTATAATTTATATTACTCTTTATTCAACTCATCCTTCAAAGGTGATCCCTTTTGAACTCCAATGGCATAAGGTCGCATTGACCATTCCGGACCTACCACTCGAAACATGCAATTGGTCATTGCCTCATATTGAATCTCTGTCGATTCCCCTATCCATGCATATTCCCCCGGAGTTTGATCCTTCGGTGCCTCTAAATATTTTCATTATATGTATACTCAGAGTGCTTTGGACAAGGAATAAAATGGTTAGTTTTTACCAGCTACATTCCTGGGATCATCAACCGCTTTACATCGACGAATTGCCTTCTCGTACGACTCTGGTGGAGTGTTGTCCGACATGGATTGCCATAATTTGGTGAATTTATCACTTACTACAAAATTAACATACTCATTCAAGATTTAAATAGCTAAATCTAGTTGTCTAACTCTAAAAATAATTATTAGTAATAATACCCGGATACTCCCAGACAGCTAGAGCAGAACGCTCGAATTCTGGTAAACTGTCATTTAAACTCATATCCTTCCATGCTCTGAATACAAAAAATTAATTAGTAACTCTTTACTACTTTAATACTTATTATGAATAAAAATAGTTGGTAAATTAGAATTGAAACTCACTCATAAAATCTGTGATGCATTACGATTTTCAACAGTTTGACACAATTAGTGAAAGTGAAAAGAAACAATGAATTAAAATTCATTACATAAGTATAAATACATATTACGTAAATATAAGTTACTTGTGCTCGACATGGGCCATTCTGTCAAAATAGAACCAGGCAGAACTCAATTTGATGGGAGCATATTGAACTTTATACTGTCGAAACAAATCATCCAGAGACTCAATTGGGGCTTCCAGTCGAGAGACGGTGAGGAAAGCAGCCAAATTTGCAGTGTAGGAGGCTAAAATTTTGACCAGAGAAACAATAAAAAAAAGTGATAATATAAATCTTAACGGGATATTTTGTGAACGATGTTAAAATTTAGCACTTCAATTTTGTCGCAATATTTAATTAAAATTAATTAAATTTTCCATTTTTTACCAATAATGATGAAGCCAAACAACCACCAAGTAGCAGCCACTAAGCGTCCCGACAAATTCTTGGGAGCCTCCCCTCCTCCCTTTATAAATAAAATAAATTGAGCAAATTTTAATTATTTTTTTCTTCAATATTTTTTAAAAATTGAAACATTGATTAAATTTACCTGTGGAGTTAAGCTGGTAATACAAAACCAAAGGGACTCCTTCAAAGAGAATTCACGTTTTTCTTCGTCATCCTCAAATTTCTCCTTATTATTTTGAAAACTGTACGGACTCCATCGATCAAATATCCACATTAATACACTGCAAAAAAAATTCATTAAAATGTTTGAAAAAAAATTAGTTCAAAAAATAGTCAATTAAATATTTATTTAAATTAAGTTTTTCATTATGACAATTCTCTTGAATTTGATAACCTAGTGAAGAAATAAGCTCCGAGGATACACATCCAAACGTCATTTTCAAGAACGGTCAAGAATTTGAAGAGTGAAGTGATCAGTTTGACTTTTCTCATGAGAACTTGAAATCCAACTAAATGATAGACGGGTAGTGTGAATTCCATCACTTTTTCACGCTCCGGCATCACACTAAAAGCACCGATCGCAATATCAGCTTCCTATAATCAGTGAATACAAAATATAAAATATAATGGAACTTTTTAATTGATTTTCTGGATTTAATGTTAGGTTAAAAGTGTTAAAACACCTTATACTGTAAAACTTGGACCATCCCGTCCCATTCATGAGTCCCATTTTCATTCATGTAGCCATATTTGTCCACATCAAAGATGGTGTAATTGAAATTATCCATGTTCTTTTGAAGCTCATTGAGCACATCGATGGCATAACCTGAATAGCAGTGTTTAAACGGCTTTGGTTCACAATCCGGATCTTTGTAAACGAATGGAGGTTGCTACGAAACAAAAAACATTTGATGATCATTGATATGCATATATTTAAATGAAATTTTGAAAATAAAACTTAATATTTACCACAACAGTGACGACACGATAGACTGTAAAGGCCTTGTGAAATTTAAGAGTTTCAGTGGTTGGATCTTGGAATGTATGATGACCATTTTCACCAGCTGTCCAATCATCCAGTGGTATTTTGACTGCATTTGGAAATTGTAGATGGGCCATACTTAAGTTCATTTGAATGAAATTATCTCCTTTCTCAGGTAGAATGATTGAATATGCTAATCGTTGATTGTCCATGGATGTGGAAACTGTCTCAGTAAAGTATTTTTTGAATTCAAGATTGGTCAATTCAGGGGGTCCTTCTTTGCTAAACTTGTAATTGGCACAAGGTATTTTCTTTTTGTCAGTTGGCCATTTTTGTTGTGTCTTCATTTTTCTATTTAATTAATTAATTACATGATGAAATGTAATTTTAATTTAAGAATGAATTTTAAAATCTATTACCCAGCAGTATGAATTGCATTAAATAAGACATCAATATGGAATCGTTCCTTGATTGATTGGAACAATCCCTCCCTTCCATCTTTGTTCCAAGCCATGTCCGATTTTAATGTGTGAGGAACAATTGGAGTGAAATGAATGAGTGACATACTTTCATTTTGGGTTCCACAAGAAGAACAGACTGGTTCACTTACATTTTCCTGTACAGTGAAAAAAATAATTTAATTTAAATTAAAATTACAGTATTTTTTGAAACCATCAAATTATTTTATTTTAGCTCACCAAAGACATGGAATACCAAAAATGAGACTTGTCCACTATTTGAGAAGCAATTGTACCACTTGTCAAGTCTTCCTCAACGGGTTCAAGTTTTGAAGCAATAGCCAAAACTTTTTCAATCATAGAAACATTTGTAGCAACGAAAAAGTTTGTGTACTGGGCCTTTTGTAGATCAAGCAGTACTTCTATGATATTTGTATTTTTTTCAAGCTTCGTGATAGTATGGCGGGTTGGTGTGTCTTGAAGAAGGTCCCGATAATTATAAAACATTTCTATAAAAAAATAACAAAAAAAAAAATTAGTCTTGTCATTAATTAAATTATTAATAGTTTTGAAATCTACCATAGTCATGATCGTGTAGAATTGCTATGTTTGTCAGACTTAATGACTCCACTAAAGTCCTTGTAACCTGAATTGCAACGTCTGCAGGTGATTTGACATGAATAAGATACTTTGACTGTAACTCATTCAATTTTGACCATTCTCTATAAGTTAAAGGATAATTTTAAAAAATTAAAATGAAATTAATTAAACTTTTATTTAATCATTACCTTGATAGTCCATACGATGTTGACACTGTTGGGAGTTGTAAAGTTCTGGTGACAATTTTGATGGCTTCAGATGGTGTTCCTCTTTCAGTGAAATCAACAACTAAATCCGGATGATAATCATCAATTAACCTGCAAACTATGAATAAATGCGGGAGTTAATTAGTGAAAATATTAGTGACAGTTTTGTATAAAAATCTTTACTAGCTTACGATCGACAATGATTCTGCTAGGTTCCGGGTCCATAGGTCTCATATACAATTCCTTTACGTGATTAATTGTATAGCCTTTGTACACTTCATGCCCTTCCAAGTATTTGAGACCATGTTTAATGAGGTTTGCCATTATTTTGTCTTCATATGTGAAAACTATAACATCATTTCAATACATTTAGCTCATAAGTACTTTTCTTGTTCGTGTCTATCAATTATGCATGGAAAGTAAAAAAGAAAGTTGAGAGGTTATACAATATCGATTATAAATTGACCGACAAAAAATATCATGGAATATTTCACAATGGAAGTATTACTTTCTTTGAACGTCATTAAATTCTAATACTAATTTACTTATATTAAACTCCACCTATACTTGTGTACAAAATAAGAGACGTCAATTTAATTTAAATGGTTTCTCTATGGAGAAAATTTGCTTTCACTACAGGTATAAGGAGAAAGCAAAGGAAAGGAAGTATCAAAGTATTAGACTCCACTGTTTACGATCTAATTAATATTCGAGGGAAGAGGACGATGAATTGATGACAATAGGAAACTTACGGATATTAAGACTTTTCCCTGAAGAATCAGTTTCACCGGTTGTTCGTTCTATTTCATCTTTAACTGGCATAGTTGATGTTTCTTGACTACTGTCCAATGTAGATTCTTCGTCCGTTGAAGATGCTGGGGTTGCCGAACTTTCACTGTTTTCTTCTTGAGGTGTACTGTTTGTAGCTTCATCATCAGTGTTTTCAGCTTCTCCAGTAGGCTCTGTGGATTCAACAGTGGCCTGTGTAGGGTCTTCTTGTGCCGCCGTGGAGAAGACCAAGAGAATAATTGTGCAAAATAATATTATGACAAATCTTCCAACAAGTTGTTTCTTCATTGTCCGTGATCAAGGAATTAAACCACCCTGATCAGAATTAATGAGTTTATATCGTATTCTTTAAGAAAATACAAAGAAATTCACAAAAGAAAAATAGAATGTGAAAATAAATGGAATAGAGAGACTTTTATTGAGACTAAAGGACTAACTTATACTAAATTTAGTATTGGATGATCGTTGTTTCAAAGCAATATGCCCATGCAAACATGCCAAAAGTTTTGTACAAGAAGTGTGATTATAGCTGATGTAAATGGGATATTAATCATGAATTTTTGATGAGGAAAAAGCAATCTGAAAATTAAAGAAAAAGTTTGTAGAGATACATGAAACTATTGAAACTATTGATTTTGTATGACAGTATGTCCTTCAGTTAGAAAGAGAAACAATTTTTAAAACTTTGAAAGATAAGTGATTGAATCATAAATAAGTTTTGTGAATTGTAGTTGAATGATGGGTGTGTACTTGTACAATGAAACTTGTGTCATATACAAATCTAAATGTGTAGTAAATACTGTAAAAAATTGTAATAGTTGTACAACATTTATAATATTTTGATCAAATTTTATTCACGACTGCAAAGTATAATAAATTAAATATATTAGTAGATTATTTATTTTACCACTAAAATGTTATGTCTAACAATCCTAAATGGGGTGTTGAAATTAGTATGTTGGGTAAGCATTTGACAATGACTCCAGTTGCTACCGTCCTATTGGTTTCACGAATAGTAAAACTTTGACCCATGGTCATGATCATTTGTTTTGAAAGTGTTATACGAATAGTAGCAGTTTCACCAGGCATTACGAGAGTTTGCGGTGGAATTACATCAATTCTCATGGGACAACTCCAAGTTCCACTAAGTAAATGATGACAATATTTACTCGTGAGTGGTTTCCATCTTCCACCCTCTCCTTTAGTTAATAAATAGATTGTGGCTTCAAAACTATTACAAAGAGCAACACTTCCATATTTAGCAAGACTCATTCCTCTCTGAACCGTATCTAATTTGACTCCTCGCAAAAGTACCCCAACATTATCTCCAGCCACAGCAAATGGGACAGATTTTTTGAACACTTGAATATCACTAACGGATGTCTTAATTTTCGAATCAAAGCCTGACAGCTCACATTCTGCATTCTTTTTTAGAGTTCCTCTTTTCAGTGTACCCACGACGACAGTACCACGACCAGGAATATTGAAAAAGTTATCGATAGGAAGTAAGAAGGGTGACATTGTGTCTCTGACTGGGATAGGTATATAGTTGTCCAAAGCATCCATTAGTCTAAATATACTTGGCTCACCATTTTCACCCTGTGAAACATGAGAATATTTATAATTAATTGAATAATACATTTGTGAATTTTTTGTAGCTTTTTTTTTTAAAAAAAATCTCTTTTTGTAACCAACCTCGTCCCCATTTAAAGCTTGTAAAGCAGAGCCACTGATAACTGGAGCATCATTTCC
Source organism: Arrhopalites spinosus (assembly GCA_034700945.1). NCBI lineage: Eukaryota > Metazoa > Arthropoda > Collembola > Symphypleona > Arrhopalitidae > Arrhopalites > Arrhopalites spinosus. Next base: position 24,505 of record JAQIVZ010001586.1, read on the forward strand.
ATCGAACCCAAAGTCGCACAATAACTCCCGTATTTCCATATCTACTAATTCGATGACGTCAGTACCCACACGGTCTGCTTTATTAATGTATACTATTATATGCTCAACCCCAACTTGCTTCGCCAAGACTAAATGTTCCACCTATATTTCACCATGTAATAATCAGTTTGTGACTATAAAAATAAATCAACACTTAATAATAATGTAAGCTTACAGTCTGGGCCATAGTTCCGTCCTCTCCTGACACGACCAAAATGGCAGCATCCATTTGTGATGCTCCTGTAATCGTATTTTTGACAAAGTCTGCATGACCTGGACAATCTGTATGAGCATAGTGCCTCTTGTCCTAAGTCAACAGGGAGACAAAAAGAAATTATTTTATTTATTGAAAACTAGGTTAAATACTCTTTACAAAGGAGAGAATAATTTTGGTGTCCACTTACGGATTCATAGCTGACATGAGCAATATTTATAGTAATCCCTCTTCTTTTTTCTTCAATACCCTTGTCAATTTGGTCATAACTTACAAATTTTATTGATGAGTGCTTTTTTGACATCACTTTAGTAATTGCAGCAGTTAGAGTTGTTTTACCATGATCCACATGTCCTATAGTACCCACGTTAATATGTGGTTTTTGTATTTCTGTAGCTTCTGTTTTTGTAGAATATGCTTGAAATCCCTTAGTACAAAATATTTGAGCAATATTAACAAGAGACTTAAAGATTACAAACATTACAGTTAAATGGTGATACCTTTATAAGATGTGATTGCAAAGCTAATATCCTCCTTGGGTCTTCCCGTCTTTGTCTCAAGACAACTCTACAAAGACTTATTGCCAAATGACGCATTGTCAAGTTGACAATCTCAGTCCGTTAATAATAATAATAAAATGTTAAAGTTAAATTAAAAATTCTTTTGCAATTCTTTTTGCACACATTTGCCGATTTTTTCAAACATTTTTTTGCCGGAATTTGTGATATCCTTGAAAGACCGTCAAACCCAAAAAATCGGGCAATTTTTTTTTGTGAGAAATCGGCAAAAGCGGTACATTTATATTCATTGTAAAAGGTCAAGTGTGCTGAATCAAGTTAGTACAAATCATTATTATTGTAGTAGACCATCAGGGTCATTCCGTAATTTTATAGAATAAATTTATTTAGAGCTTGTTAAAAATAGGGAGACAACTGAGACAAGGATCCAGGATGATGACATTATCGCGGATGTTGCAACTTCAGGTTGCCGGTGGTGCGAGAAAATTTGCTCAGCACTTGCATAACAGTAAAAAGAATTCTCTTCCTTTGGTAAGTATACATGATTGGAAGTTAAGGCTTTATTTAAATGTAATCCGATGTATGTGCTTTCACTTGTATGAATTTCTTTGTACTTGACAGTTTGCGGCGACCAATGAATTCAATTTTCAACAGACTCGTAACAGATCCGTGGCTGCTACTCCATTGAATACTGTCATCATGTTTGTGCCCCAGCAAGAGGTACAATGAAATTAACAATATAATTACAATAAACTGAAAATAAACTAAAGAGAGTTACTTTAATGTGTGGGTAAATTTTCATAGGCATGGGTTGTCGAGCGAATGGGTAAATTTCACAAGGTTCTAGAACCTGGACTTAATTTTTTAATACCATTTCTTGACAAAGTCCGGTATGTTAATAGTTTGAAAGAAATTGCTATCGATATCCCTCAGCAATCTGCTATCACAAAAGGTACCAATACAAACTATTTCATGTTTTCATATAATATTTTGGGACTATTTACCAGTTAGATTGACATATTACATGTTTCTATCATTAGACAATGTGACCTTAGCATTGGACGGAGTTTTATACCTTGTGGTTGGTATGTATATTTTATTACTTTTTTTAAAAATTTAGTAAATATTTTGTGTAATTTTGGTTTTTTTTATTAACACTTTTGATGTTGTTTGTATTCACAGTTGAACCATATAAGGTAAAACAATTAAACTTTAGTACATAATAATTTGACTATGTTATAATTCAATGCATCATCATTTATGATTTTTAATATTGAGAATAAAATTTTAATTTTTTAGGCCAGTTACGGTGTTGAAGATGCAGAATTTGCTATAACTCAACTAGCGCAAACTACTATGAGGTTTGGTTTTACAAATAATTCAACATTATATGAAAGTTATTGTAATGATTCTTGACAGTCATATTTTTTTTAAATGTTGTATTATAGATCAGAGTTGGGAAAAATTAGTCTTGACACGGTATTCCGTGAGAGAGAAAGTCTGAATATAAGTATTGTAGAAGTCATCAATAAAGCCTCAGAGTCCTGGGGAATTCAATGTCTTCGATATGAAATCAGTTGAGTCATCAATCAACTTTCATGTTGACCTATTTTGTACAATGTTACTTTTTGGTTTCTCTAGGGGATATCAAACTACCACCAAGAGTTCAAGAGGCTATGCAAATGCAAGTTGAAGCAGAGAGGAAGAAGAGGGCACAAATTTTAGAGTCCGAGGGAATTCGTGAAGCGGATATAAATGTAGCAGAGGGCAAGAAACAGTCACGGTACGTATTCAACTAATGTATATTGTGTAAACTTGCATAAAATATTCATTTCTTAACTGTAGTCCTGCTTTTGTAACCCTATACATAATCAATAAATGTACAATGTTCAAGTAACTTGTATATATAATTTTTTTTATTGAACAATACAGAATCTTGGCTTCCGAGGCTGAAAAACAAGAAAAAATCAACTACGCTTTGGGAGAAGCACAAGCATTACTAAGAAAAGCAGAAGCCCGAGCTAAAAGTATTGAAATGATTGGGCAAACTTTAGCCACTGAAGGTATACATTTTATTTTGAATTATTTGATTTTATTATATTTTATTTTACAGATTATAGTAGAAATATAATGCCGATGCTTCTTTCGTCTAGTTATTATACCTAATTAGTTTCATTAAAATTTAATGACATGAAATGTGATTCTGTTTATTAAATACCTAGATGGTCGTAATGCTGGAAGCCTTATTGTTGCAGAACAATATGTACAAGCCTTTCAAAAGTTGGCCAAAACATCTAATACCATTTTATTGCCGGCAGACACTTCAAATGTCTCCAGTATGGTTACTCAGGTACTGCTTATATCATGTGCATTAATTTGGTGGTGGAGTGAAAGTATCTGTATGAAATAAATATGCTGAAGCTTAATTATATGCCATGTCGTTATTTTAGGCAATGAGCATATATCAAAATCTTTCAAAACGACAAACACTACCTGACAATAGTGCAGCAGAATATTACAGTGATGAAGAGGACATGAAACATGAGACGTTTACTCAAGCTTCCGAAAGAACTAATCCGAAAGATTCGACTCATCTGAATCCATAATTACTTCTAATATTATAAATTTATATTTCATAGTACGGTGTCAATTTAACTCACAGTGGATTTTATTTCCTGGTCTTTAATCTATTTTGTTATAAAGCTATGAAATAAGAGAGCTTATGCCTCAACAATTTGTATCAGTTCTTTCTATACAGACAAGTCCATTAAATAAAAGCCCATTACTATTTAATGTCATTATTGAATTTGCTGTTGATTATTTAAATTTTAAAGTACGTTATATTATTAGAAGTTAAACTGCGTTTAACATTTGCATCATTTGCTTTTATTCTATCAGTGTCTGTAGCAGATACTCGATAGAGAAGAATTTCTGTGTCGAGTCGCGCGAATCCAAATTTTTTTCATGGTTGAAGTCGTTGAAGAAGTAACTTCTTCAAAGTTTTAAATTAAACTAAAAAACATATCTTTTCTTTTAATATAGTGGGGTTAGTGATTGACGATGAATAGAATAATTAATTAATTAAATCTTTTACATTGACGGACCACTTTCACTCTTTCCATCATGTCAAGTTGCTACGATGGAATATATAATCTTAATTCCATTCAAGTGGCTGACTGGATAACAGGTTTTTGTCAATTTGGTTTTGATTATTCTCAATATTAATTATAACCTTACTTATTTTAACATTTAATGGTATTTGAGTGTTTTTTACCGTCTGGAAAATTACATGTTGTTTCTTATTTTTGACACTTTATGATTGGTATTTATAAATTTTAATGTTACATTGGAGTTAAAAGTTTTCCATCAAATTAAAGCTAAAAGATGATTAAAATTATAATTTACAGGCTTAGATCCGTGTTTGGCTGCTTATGCTCAAAAATTTGTGAACAAACAAATTGATGGTCGTCGGCTGCTGAATTTGGTAAGGGAATTAATTAAATTAAATTGTAGGCCATTGAATTAAATTAATTTTACATGAATAAATACACTACCAACAACAATAAATTGAACAAATCGTTACGAGGACCTAACGTAGTTAAGATTTTAACCTTCATTTATTTTCAGATGGCCGGTGACCTCTTGGCCATTGGAGTTGATAAAGTTGGTGACCAAGGTTCGTGACTGAATTAATTAATTCAGTATAAATTATTTGGATTTCATTATCAGAGTAGTTTCTTTGATGATTAATATAATTATTGTTAATCTGTGATTTACTATCTACAGTGCTGTTAGCCGATGCTATTCAAAGCCTCAGAAATGTGAGTTTTTAATAATTTTCTGTCAAGTTTTCCGTATACAACTTCCCTACTTTTGAGTTTAATTTTTTCAATTTTATAATGATGTAGGAATTGGAATCAGATAGAGTGACTTGTCAGACATTGGCATCAAATGTTGCTGTACGGTAAGTTGAACTGTAGTTTACATGTAGAATTTCATCAATTTTATAATGTTGCCCACTCGATTGAAAAACTGAGTACTATACTTTTAGCAAAGGATAAATCTTTACAATTTTTTTAATTTTAAAAAATACAGATCAAAGACTTATCGCTCGGAGCTCACTTCAAGCAGGGCTAAAAAGAACTTTATATCTAATGAATCCCTTGCATCGGCATCTTATCTTTTGGATGGTGGCAAAACTCTTCTCCGGTGGTTAACTAGACTGCCGTTTTTAGGTGTTCCAATGTACGACGAAATCACAAATAAAATGACTAAACATCTATTTGAGTTGGCCATGCTAAGTCAACGTGACTCATTCGCAGACAATGCAATCGAGGTTAGCACTCGTTATTAGTATAAATATCGTACTTGGCCATATGTAGAAAAAAATTAAATTAATTTTAATTTGGGTTCGGTTTGACATTCTTTTATTTACTATTATTTTGTGCTCACAGGAGGTTCAATATCTATGTACCAAAATCATTGAAATATGTGATAACATCATTAACGCTAAAGGTAATTGAAATACATAGATTACTATAATTGTTTTTGTTCTCTTGTTCTAAACTTTAGAGTTTCAATTAATCGTGCGAATTCGGTTTATTTCAGATTCCTTGACGATTCAACCAGCAGCTGTTGATGTGATTACAATTCGTAAAAGACATGAGCAAGAATTGGTAATTTTAGTCATTTTCATTTAAAAACTTTTACAACAAAAAATTTCATAATATTTTTGATTTATTTTTGTAGTATTTACCTAATTTAATTCTTTAAATTTAAAGGGTTTTAGATTGGATAGCTCATATTTTGGACTGCACACAGTTTCCAGTGTAAATCTAGCTTCTCCTGCTCAGGTAAGTTTTTATTTTCCAGCAGTAACATTTTATATATATAAAATGTTACTGTATATACTGTCACTGTAAGGCCTTTCAGCATAGTTTTCATCGACCTTTTTTTTGACGTTGATATTTGGTGAATACGTTGCTTGCATAAACGTAAGAC
>JAQIVZ010001587.1:0-30275 GCA_034700945.1 Arrhopalites spinosus
AAAATATCTTGGTGATCGGTTTACAAGGAACCGAGATAAAAAATCATAATCATTACTTTTTGATCTCCCTACGTATATCTCAAAATGTTACACAAACCCATTTCAATAAATATTCATTCAAACTCAACAAATTGTCAATATGATCATAATCAAACTTAGTGTTTTTTCTCCATTTGAACGACACAAACTATTTGTAGAATATGGCTGGATTGTAAATCAGTTGATTCGTTTGAATTCATTTGTTAAAATAAATTTTTGGAGTGAAATTGTCAAGTACTTTTAGTTGTATTTAGTATAGAAAATTATGAAACATCAAAACTTTTTTCTTTTCTTCCCTTTGTTTGAATGAGAATTGTAATATGACAAATAATAATTTCTTGTTGTTCATTTTTTTGTGGAAAAAAAAGAGAAAATAATTGCATTTCGGAGTATATACCGAATTACTGTTTCGCTCATTGCAACAAAACATGTGGCAAAATTATACAAACGAATGTACTACCATGAATTTTAGTCATTAAATGAGAGATAAATTATGAATGAATGTATGCAGAAATATATATATAAAAAAAAGTTAAAACAAAAAAAAAGTTGTGTTGAATATGGAACAATAAAAACAACCATGGTTGTGAATTGTCAAAAAAAAAAGTTAATTTGTGTGCGAAGGGAAAATATATATACAAAAATAAAAAAAAAGTTATTTATCAATGTGATATTTAAATCACTGCAAATAACACACATCAAACTCAATTCTCTTTTTCAATTCGCATTTTTCTGCTATTTAATTCATTCTTTGCATAAAAAACATAATGAGAATTTTCAGTTCTTTTCAGTGAAAATATTTCATTGGAGAAAGCTAAACTTTGACTATTTGTCAATCGCCATAAACTTCTCCTGGCTAATAATGCGAAAAATTTGGAGATCAAAACAAGTCACTGACGATGAGTAGTTCTACGATACAAAACACAGCGAAAGCATGAAATTTTGGCATCAATGCAAAAAATTATATCACCACTTTCTCCTAAATGAAAGAAAATTCTTTACTTTCTCCGTTTCTGAATGTGAATAAGGAGACTAAAGTCGGACAACACAAGGAGGAAAAATTCGAAAAAAAATTTTGGCGGAAAGCGAGCGGAAAGTTAATTGTCGTTTAGAAGCTAATTAACTAGGATAATTAACTTGACAGTACCTGATAATGATTCAAAATTAAAAGTGGAGAATTTTTGCACCTAATTATAGTAATTGTGCATTATTTGAACATGTCAAAGCAATCAAATTCTGGTCTGAACTCCGGTAGTTCTCAACGTGTTCCTTCATACGTTGATGGCATGCAAAGTGTACGTTTTTTTGCTTTATAAATGTTAATTTTTCTTTTCTTCTTTCATTTAATTAAGTGTTCAGATATACTTGGCTACTAAACAATACCTTTTAGTAACCTTTTAGTCAGTTTTAGTACTGTCATACTTGTTTGAATTATGATTTTATTTACAACTATTTTATTTTAGATGTCGACCCCAACATCATCAGCAGAACAATATCTTCCAGGTGGTTTCAGTGATTCAGATTCCGATGGTGACTTTGAGTTTTCAGGATTGCCGACTCCAAAAAAGTCAGTTGTCGAGAACAAATCAAATGATAAAGTTTCCAGCTCAGCCACTAGCTATTCTAGCTCCACGGCTAGTAGGAACACAAGAATAGACTCGAGTAAAAATAGGGCAACTGTCACCATTCCATACGTCAATTTTGAACAAGCAAAAAAGGTTGCCAGTGAACTTAATGCTGTTTGGCAAACTACTGGAATTAAAGGTTTTGATCAGCACAATTGATTCTTTCTACTGTATTACACATGTGTACTGCATAATAGTCTAATTAATTTTTGCTCTATTTGAACCAGGACGAGATGCGTTGGTCTCTCAGACTTTACGAAGTGCCTTTAAGGACTCGGTCAATGCATACTCCGTGGGATTATACTTGTGTCGTCATAGTCAAGATTTTTTTCTCTTTAAAACTCCAAGTTTAGCTTTTACAGGTCAGTTTTTAAATACATGTTATCATAAAACTTGTGATAGAGTGTGTGTATATGTACTTATGTCATAATATGTCTATGAAAATTAATTACAGTCCTGACAGAGTTAAAAAAATGGTTAGTGGATCATAATTTAAATGGAGACCTTGAAAGACAATTTCTTTCCCCTCCTTTACAAATGGTTGCTTTCCAGATCATGACAAGTCAAAAAAATTTGGCACTTTTTCGATTGATTGTGACCATTTATCGCCTTGATCTTATTCGAAATCAACTCGTTGTCCCCATTAAGGAGTTGGCTGCTGCTGGGAACTACAAAGATGTAAGCTTTTTATTATAGCTGTAAAATTGATTCTCAATCAATATAAATTGATAAAATATACTATTTTTTATGTTGTTTTGCTTAGGCTTGCGTCTGTGCTACGATTTTGAGACTCTACACGGGCTTTACAATTGAGGATTTTCTTATTCCATTAATTTTACAAGATCGAGCTAATGTAGCAGAAGAGTTTATGATTGGTAATTTTCAAGTAATTTATTACTGATTGATTTGATTATTCTGAAAACTGTGTAGTATACAGTGTGTACTATTTTGTGCACAATATATAAATAGTTGTTGTGTTTTTTTGGAAAAATTCTAGGTTCAGAGGAAGTTCAAAAATCAGTACTATCTTATCTTGATGGACTCCTTGTTAAGGATAACATGAGCGCTTACTTGAGAAGCTATACAATGTTAGTCATCTTTGAACAACTTTGAACAACATCTTTGTCTACTGAACATTATATTTTGATTTTTTGATTAATTTGCTGTCATTCATTTGCAGTGATCGAAATATTACTTGTCTTAACAAGACCAAATTTGAAGTTCGAGCAATGTCCAAATTGATTCAACGCTTACGTGAAAAGTTCAAGATTGACCCAAAATCATGTCCCAATAGTAGTCGACGATCCAGGGCAGGCTCACTAAGACATGTAATTTCTCGAAAATATGGTGAAACAACTGATATCAGTGAGTCTTAATTTCACTTTGTTTTATTATTATTTACCCATATTGAATGATGATTGATGATTATTTCATAAACTTTATTTAATTTGTTTTCTCTACAGATGATGAATGCTTTGAAGATATGATAGATGAACTTGTAGCGGATGATGTAATGCTACAAGAGGAAACTCTATTTCTCCTTCGTACGTATGGTGACTTTGTTGCTGCTGCAAAATTAGCTTTACGAAAAACAATGAATTTTTCCAGCATTCCTGCTGACGTTCAGGCAGAGATGAAAAAAATAAATCCAAATGTATGCCCTGACGTTGAAGCCAATGAAGTCACCGTTGAGGAAGAAGACTGGGATGCTGATTTGTCATCACCGACTTTGCCAAAAAGTATGTTATACAATATGACTTTTAAACTGCTCAACATTATTTGTAGCAAAAATTAAATTTTTTACGATTGATTTTAAATACATTTAAATGATGTTTAATTTTTAAAGAGCAAATTGCCGTTGAGAACAAGTCACCGCTTAAGAGAGATGTAGAGAGTAGTCCAACAAAAGTTCCTGTGGAAGCCTCAAGTACAAAGAATGATGAAGGTTCAAATCTAGTTCAGAAACGTTCTAAGGCATCTCAAAATTTTTATAGCTTGCCAGTCCCAACAAGTCAGATTCGTATAGTTGAGAATTTTGAGGGGGTTGAACTATTTCTGAAGCATCTCCAACATGGTCAAGAAAATTTAGAAAAGTCTGCCAAGAAAGAATTATTTACTGTTGGTTTTGACACAGAATGGAAACCAATCAATCCGAGCATTGAAGGCAAGAACTTATTTTTCTCAAAAGTTTAACAATTTTCATCTATTTTAATTTGTCTTTGAAAATATTTTGAATTTTTTTGAATAGGTGTTGCACTGATTCAAGTTGCGACCCCTGAATATATTTTTCTTATTGACACATTGAAATTGAAAGGAGCAGAGGAGTCATCCCAGACGTCAATGTTCAAATCTTTGTTTAAAGAATTTTTTGCTAATGAGGTAAACAATTAAAACGATGTACATGAGCAGCGATAAGTCTATTTTGTGTTATTGAATAGTAATTTTAATGCTCAATGATTGTGTTTTTAGAAAATTATCAAACTAAGTTATGGAGGAGCTGAAGACTGTAAACAACTAGCAGCTACAACATCAATCTGGAAGCAGATCAAGACTCAATTTAAAAGTGTGATTGATTTACAAACTATTGCAAAGGATGTTCAAAAGACTTGTCCAAAGTTTTTTCCACATTGTACTGACCAGCCAAGTAAGTTTTTTATTAGTTACAATTTGTAACTTACAAAGTAGAAAGTATTTTAAAATAATCTTCAATGTGCGTTACTTAGTTAGTTTTTTCTTGAAATGTCACAGGTCAGTTTAAAGGGTTGGCTGAATTAGTACGATTGTGTACTGGAACACCACTTAATAAAAATGAACAATGGTCCAATTGGGAAAAACGGCCTTTGAGGGATACTCAACTCATTTATGCTTCCGCTGATGCCTATTGCTTGTTAGACGTGTACGATTTTATGAAGATTCGATGTAGAGAAAAATCGATGGATTTTAGAAAGTTAATTGACAAACAGTTGAAGAATTCAGGTGGTGGTGGTAATAAAGAAGGAGCACGAAAGCAATCAACTGTAGAACTTGTGAAAAATGTCACTATTTCCTTGGCTCGTAGTAGAAATAGTAACAACAGTCCCTTCAAGGCAATCCAACCTGCAAGTAAAGTCAAAATTATGGTCGATAGTACGCTTGCTGGTACGAATCATATTTAACCAATTTTGTACTTACACGTTGTACATTTTGATAATTTTTTGTATGATTTTGTGCAATTTATTATCTTGTTTAGATTTGGCTAGAAAATTACGAGCATGTGGAATTGACACGTTGATTCTGGACGAAGAAGATTCCCATACCAAATGTGCTACGTATTCTGTAAGGGATGGCCGACATATTGTTAGTCAGCTATCTATAGTTGAGCAGGTACTTTTCAATTTGCTATCATGTATTCAATGTTTTTTCGGTCTTTTCAATAAATATCTTGTCATGTATATTTTTTAGCTATTGTCATATGTCACTCCAGAACATTATTGTTATCAAATAACGTCGAATACTTTGATGACTCAGCTCCATGATGTGCTCGTACATTTTAATGTATCTGTCAATGATACAGATATATTTACACGATGCCAGGTAATTATTAAGTATGAAAATAATTTCACATATTCTTGGTTTATGAAGTCTTTGAAATTAATTTAATATTTTACAAATTAATTTTTAGCGATGCAACTGTAAAGTATTTATCAATGTTCCAAGTAGTAACATGAAAAATATGCTGCATTCAATGCCACGCAGTTGTGAGAATTCTAGTGGGAGTGAAATTGTGGGAGCACAACAATCTGCTATTTATGATGACATGATTCCTGCTTCACTAACGCCAGAAAAAAAATCTCTCAAGAGTTGGCAATTACTATCAGTCGATCATCTACGTCATCCGGACTCTGTCACATTGAAAACAAAATCAGGTTACCATTAATTCTTCAACTTTTGTCGTTTTACTGATTATACTTATACCGTTTTACTGGTGTATTAGCATACAGCCATGTACGACCATGTTTTTTGTCAATAATTATAAAAATGCCTCTTTGTTTTTGTAGGAGTAAATGTTGAGTTTCAAAAAATTCCAATTAATCTTTTGGATTCAATTGATGACTTTTACATTTGTAATGATTGTGGACGATGTAAGTTCGTCAAATATAAACTCAATACTCTTAAATACAATTTCTTTGATTTTACAAGGGTACAATAATGATGAGTAATTATTTTTATTTTGAAACAGGCTACTGGCAAAGTATCCATTTGGAGAGAGTTTTGGCAGCATCCCAAAGTACTGCAAAGACAACTTAGCTCAGCGTCACTTGGTTGACAAAGGAGAGATGAAGACTACAAATTCTGACAGTTCAATTATTATTAATATTATATTAATATTTTACATAACGTACATTTATAGTTTACGTTGATAACATTCTCCATTTTTTTGAAGACCATTATAGACTTTAGAACTTTTGCTCAATATTGATTGTTAATTTGTCATATTGACAAATAATATTACATACCAATGTATGTTACAACTTTATACATTGTATAAAGTTCTCAATGAATTTTATATTACCATAATATGATTGTACAGAGACAACATGTCTGAGGTTTTTTGTAATCACAACAATGAGCTTAATGACAAATAAAATTCAAGTTATGCTAAGTAAAATTTCTTGGATTTACCGATGAAACGGTCATTGATTCATGTCTCATGTTTATCGTTTGCATTTTACAAAGAAAAGAGAGATTGGAGACAAAGGAATTTCTTAGTGTTTAGAGAAAGTCGAACGATGGAGTGAAAGTCGGTCGTTTGTTATCTCCGCAAAAACTGGAGAATCCCCCCAAACAAAAAAGATGTAAAAGGGGGTCTGGAGTTTGAGACTTGCGTCATTTGATTTTTTTTAGTGTCAGTCCTCCCCCTTGATGATGGTCTGGTAAAAGTTAGTGATTGGGGTTAAAAAAGAAGGGAAATAGTGAATAAAACCCGGGGTGTAGGACTCACATCTTAGCCACTTGTTGATCAAAGATTGGAGCCAGAGGTTCTCTATTTTTCTCTCTCTCTTTCTCCCTCCCTCTCATCGTCTCACTTGTCAAAAGCTTGCCATTCTTACTCCTACTCTCTTCGTCAGTTGTCATTCTACGTGGACATTGTATCAAATTATATAGACTGACAACGATCTCATCCCACGTCGTTCCATTTCAAAAGTTTAAAAGGATATTGGGGAAATAGGACAACACTTTGAGGAGAAAAGAGTTTAATAGAATTTTCAATTGAGTAAAAAAATAAAAAGTCTCTTTTTTCTAGAAAAGATAAATAATGTGGCCAAAAGTCTGCTCTATTGTACTTTTATTTTGCCTATCACATCAGTTGTCCCCTGTGGTAGGAGATCAAGATCATGTATCACAAGAGGATGACTTGCTGGTAAGTCTTTTGGGTGATGATGATAGTCCTCCATTGAGTTCTGAGGGGGGTGTCACTGTACTTGGGACTGGGGCTGTTGATCCAGCCACAACTTTGAATTGTCATCAACGACTCTATTCTTATCGAGTAAGTTTTTATCTTCTTTTTTTCTTCAAAACTTGTCCCAAAAAAATTTATTCCTACATCTCATTTTACTTATTTACCCCCATTTGAATGGAATTGTTGTAGTTTTTTTTGTACATGATAATTTAGTTCGATCCATTTCGATGGAAAATGTCAAGTTTGATTTTTTTCAAAAATACAAATTATTAACGAAAGTAAAAATTTAAAAGTGTCAGATGATTTTTTTAATATGAGATTTTTAAAAAAATGATTGGGGGTGACAAGTGCGACTAAATATTTAGTAAAAAATAAATAAAACTGTATTTGTAGGTAACGAAAGCTGACTCAACGGGAAAGAAATGTTGGGATCATGTAAATGTGCTCAGTTGTTGGGGTAGATGCGATTCCAACGAAGTAAGTTTTCTAAAAAATTTAACCCTATGAGAAAGAAATTGGTTTGTCTCGGGTTCCCCAGACAAACATTATCAATGGTAATTTATCATTGTAGAGTTATACAATAGTCCATTATTTCTAATTAGATCCCCGACTGGAGATTCCCATTCAAGAGATCACATCATCCCGTGTGCCTCTACGGTAAATAAATTGTTGAAATCACAATTTTTTCTAATATTTATCACACAAAATATATCCTCCATGGCCAATTTGACCTACTCATTTTTTCTCAATCTCATATTTATCAGTACAATTTTCACCCATTCATATTTTACAGGGAGTCGCAAGGAGAAAACAGTTATTCTAAGAAATTGTGATGCTGATGTCGAGCTGGGAACTGAAAGGTAAACTTTTTTTTATAAATAAATTTTTAAACTATAAAATACAGTCTAGGCATAAACTCTCAAGGCAATTCATGAGCATGAGAAAAAACAATAATTTTTGAGTAATATCATCAACTATCATCAGATACATATATAAAAAGTTTATTGTAATGAATAGCCTCTGAGCCATGATATTATTTTTCGGATGGGTCATCCCAGTTTTTATTTTGAGTATTTTGTATCTGTAATATCCCACAAGATTTTATTTCTTCCCTTGTGGGTTCAAAGTTGGCAAAGTTACCATTAAAAATGAAGGGAATTCATGTAAAATTTGTATGGAGTAGTGACACATATTGTTTTTACCTTTTGCATGATTACAGGTACACTTTCCAGGAAGCTGAGACTTGTACCTGTAAATCCTGCAAATCATCTGAGGCCAGTTGTGAGGGGTTGAGATATCGTGGAGCCCGATCGGGCTTCTGAAATTTGTAACAAAAGAATTGTTCCATGTTATTGATAACTTACATTGTTAGTTGTACAGAATTCTTTCATTATTGTAAAACTCATTTTAGTCTTGTCCAGTGAAGATTCCATTATTTTATGTAAATATTCATCTGGTATAAAAAAAATGAAGGCTTTTTATAGTGTACATTTTTACTTTTCTCAGTTTGTAGTATCCAAAAAGTATTTGGATGGTTCCTCCTTGTCAAGATTGAAATTGGGAAATCAACCCTCTTGAATGTGTACGATATAATATAATGTTACATAGAAAGATTAATAATAATGTTGTAAAATGTAGATGGATATTCACGAATTAACACATTAAAAAAGTTGAACTTGTAATGTAAATACTTTAAGTATTAATTGTAACACTGATAGAAAATAAAAGACAAGAATATTTAATTTTTCGCTGTAATTTACAATTAAGAGCTACAAATTTACCTTTAGAAAAATAAATGTCATTAATAAACACCTACCTAAATAAAATTATTTTATTTTGAAAAAAAACGAAAATCAACAGTTTAATGTTATGACTTACAATAAAATATAAATGGACTTTAATATGAACATACGTGTAGTACTGTAGTACCTATCTACTGTACTTATCATGCAAATGTAAATTAAATTTACTCAAGATTTTATCACCAATCCATTCAAATTCATTTGGAAAATGGACTCATTAATATAATTTGGCTAATCCAATAAAAAAATACCAACAAAAATCTCGTGATTGTTTTTACCTGAATTACCAAATCTTGCTAATAACTTTTAATTTCTTTTGTTCATTTAATTTTTGGCATTTTGTAGAAAATACACGCGAAAAGATAAAAACTTGATGTTGATTAGATACACGGAAAGTAGGGATACTTTAACAAGAAATCAATTAAATAGTACTAAAATGTAGGTCACAGAATTAGTGAATTACCAATGATTAAATTGTCCTGCCATTGTTTTTGTCTCTCTTGTTGAAAGTGAGACAAACTTTGTACATCTCAAATTCCACACACAGGGACTTGGCTTTGATTTACATTGTGTGAGAGAACAAATACAGACAAAATAAATCTGTTGAGAATGAGAATAATAGACAGATTTTATGACGGAGAAAGAAAGTCTAGGGAAAAGAGAAAGTCGGGGTCTTTAGTACACACACAATCGTCATCCTCATGTCTTTATACAGTCTCTCGTCATGAATGGACCTGAACTCAAATTTCTACATTGTACAGTTAAAATAAACAGTCCAGAAAAACGTTGATTCATTTGACATCTCATTCATAAACCCACACCATGTCTATCCTCTCTCTCTCTCTCTCTCATCAAGAGAAACTACAATGAACTGGAAAAGCTTATCTAAAGTCCACAGTTTTTCTTTTTTGTAATCCAATGAAAAAAAATGGGGGTTGGTAAATTTTCCATTAGATTTAAGTCATATTTTAACTGTTAGCTGTTCAAATTGAAAGAAAACAAAATTGACAAACAATTTTTTTTTGGTTTACTTTGAAAAACTTGAACTTTTCTCAAATTTATTATCCACCCACCTTTCACCCGTTCATCCTTACAGTAAATTTATTTTCATTGGTTTTTTGGTCTGGTTCGTGACAATCGTTGACTAATTCGTAGTGTTCTTACATTTATTCACCCCTCAAACCATCATCCAATTTGCCATTTTGATGACGTTCTATCTTTTGACCAACACTTTAGCAATTCTTTTGTTAAAATTGAACCTTCACCTTGTGTGTGTGTCTGCAGTGAAAATATAATAAAAATATTCTCTCTGGTCTGTCTGCATCCCTCTTCCTCCATCTTTTTTTTGGTGTGACGCAAGTGGCAATTCTTTGTCCTCCATCGTGGTAATCCCTACGGGGTGTCCCTAATTGTACACCTTGTGTTGTGAGGAATAAAACATGAAATTTGATGAAAATTTTGAAATTAAAATTGGTGGCTATTGATTATTTTTTTCAAATTGAAATTCAGTGCTGGTAAGTTTTTTATTTCAATAATCATTTATAATCATGACACAAGTTAGTTACATACTTTACTTATAACATGTATTATATTTTACAGATAAATAATAATTTTTAATTTCTAAACAACTTTTTTCTTTTTTGTAAAATCAAAAACTATAGTTTTTTTTGACACCATATATGTACATAACATGTATTAGTAGTTTTTTTTTTACTTTTTACAAGCTAAAATCTAGGACAATTAAATTGACTAATAGTGTTTTCATTTAGGTACTTTTTTGTTAGCGATTACAATTTAATTTTCTTGGGATTTGTTTTAAGATATTAATTTCATTTTTTAAAATATATTTATATTTAAAAAAGAACATTTTTTTTGACACTATCACATTATAGCATGACAAAGGACTATTAAATATCAAATTAATTTTTTTTAAATGTCCAGCATCAAGATAATTTATAAATATTTTTGGTAAATAAATTTACTATGTACATAAAATACATGTAGAGACTAATAATAATTGTATTTACATGCACACATTTAATTTAATAAACTAATGTAAGTTAGTAGCATTATCTCTTTATTGACCTCACATTAAAACTTGGTTTTTTATAATTGAATGACATTTAATCATCCCAAAGTCAGTAAAAATAATAAAGAAACTTTTGCCATGTACTTAATTAACAAGTTTAGTTGAATATTTTGTTGTTTTCTAAAAAAGCCAGTTTTTTGAGGCAAAATAGAAAGAATCAATAAAAGGAGAAAAATTTAATTAAATTCAAGTCAACTAAAAAGTTGTACCATGTACACACATGGGGATTGTCAAAAAAACACTTTTTTCTTTTTTTTAAAAAAATTGAATTTCATTATTGAATACTTTAACTGTAAAACTGTAACAAAAAAAAGTTTTGAAAATTGTTTACGATTTACATGTTTTTTTTATTTACATTCCAAATGAGAACTTCCCCCCACTCCACCCAGTGATGATGAATACTTAAAAAATTAATAATTAATAACTTTTAATGGATTAGAAATATCGATTGACTTGTAAAATGTAAATTTTCTCTCCAGAATTTTATTTAAAAATTAATGACAAATACAAGTTCAAAAGTGTCTAAGATTCTCTTTGAAGAATATTTTCATGTAAAATTTGACAATATTGAAAATCAGATAAAATATAAATAAAAAACTAACTCCAGTAAATAATAAATTCCCTACTCAAATGTTTCTTCCATCACTGTCTCAATTAAGAAATAGTTGATAAAATATTAGTTAAAATGATGTGGAGTGTAGCCAGCTAAAAATACCCTTTTTTGCAGACTTAGTCCTTCTTACAATGATAACAAGAGCAAGTTTTGGCGGATTTGAAAGTCAGTTCTCTCTCGCCCTCAACACACATGACCCGGACGGTGACATCCTCTGTCTCCATGATGTTACAGCACTATGAATATTTATCAAAATCAATCCTCAATAAATAAAACATGTCCCAAAAAACTCCCCCTTTCAACTTTGACCTACCAGAAATAGGTAGTCTAAGTAGAAAGTATTGTAAAAGTGTAATATAAAACTTCTATATTTTTTATGACAGTCCCAGGGGACTAACAAAGTGAGAATGATTGACAAAAAAACGATTTTTTATTATTTAAAGTTTGCAAGAGAGAGTGAATCTCACCTGACCGACTGACGTAATGGTTTGAGTTGGATTGTTTTGAAGTCGATGCCAGGCTGAAGGTACAGCAAATGACTCACAGTATCCCCGACAAGCTACAAAAACATGACAAATAATCGGCATTACCTTTTAAGCTCTGTGTATGTTCAACAATTTACAGCCAAATCAATAAAACTAAACTAAAATAGATATTTAGTTAGCCATTTACCGTTGGTAGTAATCGAGAATGAAATACATTCTGGAATTTCCACTCGTCTTGTGTTCCCTGTAATAATTTAACAATATGGAATCAATGAGAAATTCAAGGGTTTAATTTTTTTTGTCCTCTAATGCTCATACTAAATAGACTACAGGCCATAACACTTGTTGATGAAAATGCACCACCATCAAAAAAAATCATAAAAGACAATGAAGGGGAACTCATGGATAAAAAAACACTCAACTTTCTTTCTTCCTTTTTTTGCTGTTGTTCTTGTGTTGCTAACAAAATAATTCCACTGGGACTAATTTTATTCCATTCCTCCCCCTCTTTAAAATAAAAGTCCATTAACCAACTCGTTTCCCTTCAGAGATGACTTTCAACAGAGATGACTTTGTTTGTCCTCAAAATGGTTCAAGTGTAGCTTAGAGTACTTATAACCAAAGTATAATTTTATTTTTCAGTTAAAAAATATATTCTCACTTAATCTCTATTTGCTAAAAAAAACTCATCAAGGCAGTGATCAAGATTCAACTTAATTTTCAAGTCTTTTCTTGTGGACTCATGAAAAAAGGATGCAAGTTTATATTGTGTTCCCCCATTTGAATATTAATTACAAAAAATAATCCCTTTTTTCTTCTCTATCCTTATCATCTCCTCACTCCTGCCCTTCCCCTTGGCTTTGGTTTTGAACGACAATCACGTGAAATATTTAGTACACTATCTATCTATATATCTATATGCATAACCATCCATCTTTTTTTTCCTCTTTTTTTCGTCACCACACAATATGGAATATTTTTTGTAATATTTTTTTCCAAAAAACAAATCCTATATGGGCCATGATATACGATAATCTTGGGAAATCCCTCCGCCCCTACTTTTCCCTTTTTTTTGGTGTCTTTTTCTTTGGTGGGGAGATAACTTTTAGGGAATTCATGCCACATGAATCTCTCTCTCTCTCTTTGTATTCATGTAGTGACGTTTAGTTTTCTCAAAACCATTTTCTTTTTTCTCCATTATATTTCTCAGCTTTCTCCACACGAATTTTTTTCCAAAGTCAAGAAAAAGGAATGTCATGCCCTTTTTTTAGTGGAGGTACGTGCAAGGTGTGGATATAAAAAAATTGAGAGAAAAAAATAAATTGAAAATAAACAAAGTTTTTGTTTAATTTAGCTCTCACAATAAAATTGTAGTGTTAAAAGGACATAGATAAATATTATATGTAGAAAATATTGTTCAAAAAAAAAAGAATTTGATTTCGTGTGGACACATTATCAAGGATAAAAGGTTGCAGTTGACCAAGTTCCATGTTTGTTTATGAGGACAATCCATTGAAAATTGTTTGGTGTCATGCAAAAAAAAAGTTTTTTTTGAAAGAAAATGAAGAATAAAAGAAAGAGGGGGAGAATCTTACCAACTTTATGACACCCTGGTCGTTCCCACGCATGTTTTGCCTCTGTCATCTCCACAGCAAATATGAAAAGAATTACCACCAAAATACTTGATGTTACCCATTGACCTTTCTCCATCTCTTTCAAAAGTTTTCCCTTTTTATTTCTTGACCAAACTTGACAATCTTGCAGGTTCAACGTCAACGTCACCACAAATTCACTTTTCTGTGGGATGATCTTCAACGAATATTTTCTAAACAAAATAAAATTTAGAATTATCTTACAATTTATTTAATCTTTTTTTAAGCTTGTTGGACTTGAACAAAAATTCCATAATTTTTTTTGTAAGTTTTTTTGGAGAAAGTGCGTCATTGGTAGAAAGAGATCAAAATGTAAAAGAAATTTAACTTGAATTTGAAGACTTTATCCGAAATAAAATAAAAAAACAAAATATTTTTGTCAAAGAAAGTCCATTTACTCCATAAAAATTATTTTTGCTTGACTGCTCTTTCAAAATTGAGGGGGAGTACTACTACTACACTACTAGACAGACAAGCCTTATTGATTGTGTATGTGTATTCAATTTATATTGAGTGTAGAAAATGGAGTCAAAAAATTGTGGGGAAGGTAAGTGGCAAGTCATCACAATTTCAATCATCTTCCTATTAAATGAAAACACTCACACACAAGAAAAAAAAAGCTAAGAAAAAGGATAAAAGGCTCAAGAAAATAGTCTCAAAAATAAACTCCATACATGCAACACAAATTAAAAGTGACGTGAGGGCGATGGGGTGGTCAATGAACAAGTTTTTCTTTTTAAACAAAAAATCATTGAGAAGACTTTTTTAGACTAAAAATCAAGTTTTTATTTTGACAGAAAAAATATGCAAAAAAATTGTCTTCCATTTCTTGACCCCAACCCCACAAAAATGAACTTGAAAAAAAAAGTTTTCAAAAATGGTAAAAATAGACATTTTCCATTGGACATTTTCATGTAAATTTTCATCTTTAAATTGAATCTCAATTCTTTTTTGTCTCCCTTTAGAAATCATTCAAGATATAAATATTTTCATATAAAAAAAAGTTGTACAATTTCAGCTGGTAGGCAATATAGGCAATACTTTTACATGTGATTTCGATCGCCCTTTCCTTTATTCAAAAAGAATAGATAAAAAAATAGGAGGGAATAGAAAATTGCCAATTTCATCTCTCCCTTTATTCCAGTCTCCCAATGACGTCCTTGATGACTGATATACAAAATCAGAATGAAGATGAAAGTTTATAAAAAGCTATTTTGGAGCATCTTAATTTCATTGTATATATGGGCATATATTTTAGGATACTTTTTTGGGAATATTAATCCATAAAAATTGATATGTTGAGCATGAAAGAGACACCAAAGTTTGGTGTGTCTGTGTATGTTAAAAAATTTGAATAACTTTCTCCTCCTCAACTCATGATCTTCATGAAAATAAATCAAGGGAGGGGAGAATTGACGTGAGGAGGGAGAAGAAGAATAAAGAAAAATTGTGGATGAGCATCATGAGTAGGGATTTCCATACAACAAGAGAGAGAGAGCGGAAGGGAAGGTGCTGCACGAAAATTATGAATTAACCGAAAGAAAATGAAGACTCTTAGATTAATTTTAAGAGGAAAAAAAATCTTAAAAAATAATATCTCAATCTTTATTCTCTCTCTCAGCATGAACAAATCTTGAAAAAAAAATATTCAAAGATCATCACGCAATAGAAATTGAAGATGAAATAAAATTCTTTTATGAACAGAAAATTCAAATTTATTTATCTTGAATCGAGTCTACAGTGTAGACTCAATATGTGAATTTTTTTTTTAAATATAATAAATTAATATTTTGTAATTTTTAATTGAATTTTTCATTTTTAATATTTATTTATACTTCTATTAGTCTGTATACATATTATACAGTCTGGAATCTGGATGACCTCGTAGAAAATTGATTAAATTTAAGTAAATAAAATTCTTAAATAAAGTCTCCTGTCAAATAGAAAACTTTTCTTGTTTGTTTTTTCCCACACTTTGTACAGTAATTTCTTGTATAAATAAAATGAAAGATCGATGTACAAATATTGCGTGTGTAAAATGTTGGCTATAATTTGTTAAGCAATTTTTTAATGGTCAAAATTTTTGAAATGTTGTTTAAACAAAAATTTGTACATTTTGAACAAAATTCAATTAAGTTTATAAATTGATTAATTTAAATTTAATTTAAATTTTTATCATGTAGTTTCGACAATAAAAACTACAAAAAGATGAGAACAATAGAAAATGTCTGTACAAAGTAGTAAAAGAAGCCTAGCGAGAACAGTAACAAAAGAAAGGAAGATTTTTTTTCAAAATTAAACTAATCTCAAAATTCCATACTTTCCATTGTAAGGACAAGGTACACTTGATATTGTACGTCATTCATGTAAATGGATTTTCTCCAACTGTGACGAGTAGAGAGAGAGAGAGAAAGAGAAATGTCTAAGAATTATTTTTTGTGATTCCATAATAATAATAAAAAAAGAAAACTAGTTTTTTTCGCATCATAATTCATAGGAGATCTTGAACCAGAACTAAAGTAAAACCACTTAACAGATTTTCCATTAACCTCCTCTTTAAAGTAACTCCCTTTCTCTCTCTCTCTCTCTCTTTCTCTCTCTCTCTCTCTCTATGTATAAAACAAAAGGCGTAATTTGGGTTTGTTTGTGTATGGGGTAAAAGGGGAAGGTTGCAGGTGTAGACGTGATAACTAGGAGAAAGTCGGAGCCTTGTGTTTTCTCTCCTATCACTCAAAGACCAACATAAGCATCAAGTTTATTACAAGAATTTAAGGAAGAATCAAGTAAAAGAGTAGGAGGATTGTAAATTCTTAATGTAATTCTGAACAAATCTAGTAAATCACGAACTCATTTCTTCATAGTACTTGTACCTCCTCGTACTTTCACCTCTCTTAGTAAAAACAAGTTGAACACAATGTACACACCATGGAATTTTTTTTACATCTTTATTTAACCTACTCCTGTCTAAGAAATTTACTTTACTTTAAATCCTAAATATTTTCTTCCTTTCAAGTCAATGGCATGCCATGCTGGGCCTCTGAAGGTTGTGGACCACAAAACTTGGGTATGGTATTTCATGGCTCCATCTTTTTTTGGGCATGTACAAAATTGTAGTAAAAGTTATCAAAAAACTACCCAACTATTATCCAATTTTTTGTGACGTCTTGAAAATTAAATAAATTCAAAAATTATACTCCATTTCACGCTGAGTAAGAATGGACGAGGACTCCTACGTGCTGAAGAGATAATTTTTTTCATGTTTTTCAACTCTCCCATTGATCTCTCTCTCTCTCTCCACTTGAATATAATTTTATTCTAATTGTCATGATTCCAAAGAAGATGAAATAATTTCTCTTTCATCCTACATATGAGATGAAAAATATTTATAACTTTAAATTTTTTTTCTCAACATGTGTGTAAAGTACATTATATAAAATGTAATAAGGACACGTGTAGATAATACTTTGTCAACTAAAATTTGATTCACCATCTTGAAACTCTAAAGAAAAATAAAGTTTTGAGATGGAGAAGATGCCCAGGTAGATAAAATGTCTAGGATTTTTACAGTTCAAAAAATTCTTTCATAGCCTACTTTACTCCATGGATAAATGTAGGCCCTACTTTATCTTTTAAAATCCTCACACCTTCCATAATCTAAAAGTTGTTCAAAAATGAATAAATTCATTGATGATAGAGGAGACAAGAAGATGAGGAGGAGGGGAGGGGGGAGGGAAGATTCATGTTAAAATCCATTGTAAAAAGATGGGCCTTAACATGTGACGTTCTTGCATTACCTCTCTCTCTCTGTCTGTATAATATTCAAGTAGATTTGATGGATTTTATAGAAAGTTTTGGATGTTGAATATTATTTTAAGAGTTCATCTAGTTAGAGAAAAAGTACAAAAACCCTAAAAATGTAGACACTTGGCTCTATATAAATTAAGTGTAAAAGCTTTTATAAATGTGAAGAGACCTTTATTTGTTCAATTTCATCTTTTTCCCAAAGAGAGAGAGAGAGAGAAAGTAAGGAGATGGAATTAAATGAAACAGAAAAAGAAATTCGACTCGCTCTACTGCTTATCTTCAAAAATAATTCCATCGAGTGCAATCCCCTCCTCCTCCTCCCCTCTCTCTATCTTACATTGTATCTTGTTATTTTCTATAAAAAAAGACAATTTAAACTATAATCAAATCTCTTTGTTCAAGGGTCAACATACGCAACTTTCTCTTCCTCTCTAGGTAATGACTTAATCAAATCAAGTTAAGAAAGTGCAAGGCACGTTTAACAAAAGAAGATGAGGAAGAATCAATATTTTGTGTGTACTCTTTTCTCATTCAATTATAAAACAGTTGGAATAATGGAGGGAGGGTGGAGGGGAGGGGGGACTTTGTATTTTATTTTGAAGAGCTAGTGGGAGTGGGAGTGGAGGGGTGGGGAGTGGGTCCTTACACTTGTACAGATAATCATTCATTGTTTATCTGTATTTATCATTCTTTGGATCAACGTCCAGTTAATTTTGACTGTCTTTAAGAAAGGACTAGACAAAAAATTGTTGAGGAAGTAAAAGAATTGTAATTAAATTCATTACTTTACTTGTTATTCTATAAATCTCAAATAATTCAATTCAATTTTGTGTCAATAAACTTATCAATTATTGACCCCAGCAATTTTTATGACGCCAACGGGGGCGGAGAGGGGGGGGTTAGACTGGAACGCATAATGTCAAGTATTGTGTTGAAAAATCCCCAATGGTACAATTGAACTCTTATTAAAATAAAATTCTTTATAAAATAAATGTAAAATGATCATGAAGGTTTTTACGTCTGTGGAGAAGAGAAATGGACGTCAATGGACGGGTATAAATCAAAGTTGAAATTCGTTTTAAAAAAAGGAAAAAAAGACAATAGAAAATGACTCAATGGAGAATGACTCAATAATCAAGAGTTTGAGGATTGAGGAAAGACAATACGGAAGTTGAGAACTCCAGCCTAGAGTCTAGAGAGGCTACTTTATTTGAAATTGGAGAGAGAGAGTCCCCCAATGGACAAATACTTTCTCTCTTGTAAATTGAGAATTGAAATTTCAAATGAAAATCAGTCTGTGTATTTTCTACAATGTGTACATATGGTGTAAACTGTGACAGACAAATGAAAGAGACAATGGAGAGGTCAGTTGCAGAGGGAGGGTGATAATTTGAAATTTAATTATAGGTGACTCAACCATGTTTAGTTCATGACGTCATGTCATTCTTTATACTCGGATTTCTATCAAAGTGCAATTAAAAACTAGAGAAATTTGACAATGGACTTTAATACAAGAAATAACTGAAAAATATAACCATATGCTTCTAGTCTTCTAGTCTTAGTCATTATTTTTCTCAATGTATTTAATACCGTAAATTATCATTACGACTTTGGAGTACTGCTGGTTTATGGTTTAGTACAGTTAAAGTTAATAATATTAAGTTTCAAGATTATTGTGCCTACGAAAAAAAAGAATCTAAAGTCCGATTGATGGATTGATATTGTAATAGAGACCATGGATAGTATTGGAGAGAAAGTCAAAGTTTTTTGAAAAAAAAACTTTCGAGTAAGACAAAAAGAAAGTAAAGTGAGAATGGAAAACAAAGGGATTTATTATAATGAAAAACTTTTTAAGCTTGGAGGGAAAAATCATTAAAAACTTTCTCTTCTTATTGTTGTAAACTTTGTTATATTTGTTGTAATTGATAATACTATAAGATAGAGTAAATACAATTGTAATCTGTATGTTTGATTCTTTTGTAAGAATATCAGAACACTAAGGGATTCTACCCGTATAAATTCTTATCGTTAGTACAAGCTTCAAAAAAACTTACCCCTTGAGGAAACTGGAAACTGGAGAACGGTCGGATGGAGGAAGAGCTTCCGCTTGGTTGGAAAAATGAAAATAATCAAGTATTGGCCAAAATTCTCTCTTTTTAAGGAAGCTTTGTCGATTCTTGTAAATTTTGTGCAAGTTGAACCAACCCAAATCAAAAGGCAACAGGTAAAAAGTTGGTAGGAGAAAGTAAGAGAGAGAGAGATAAATGTTTTCTGAGCTTGTTGCTTCCTCGGATAGGAACAATACGCAAATGCCCGCGCCTCGCTCTACGTCCAGCTTTTACCCCCTTTACATCCATCTAATTTCTCTCCCCATCAGCTTCCGGTGAAGGTAGAAAGGAGACGACCAGCCAGATCTAGCGGATGAGATTTTAACGACTTTCTCTTTGTTAACCCGAAATTGTGTACCTTGGAAATACCTATGCAAATAATGATTTCATGACTTATTTGACCATATTTTAATGATAATTCTTACCAAAAAACTAAATCAAGTCATGTTATTTCTTTTCTTTGTATTTTCCTGTTTTCCAGTTTTTTTGGTGTTCATAGAGCTAATAAAGTACGAAAAGAGAAAGTGGAGTCTATTTTCAATTAAAAATTTTACAATGGACAAAATATTACATTGTGATGTAATATATTATACTTTACAAATTAGTCAATGTGTATTTAAAATAATAAAATAGAGTAATAAAAGATTTGGAAACAATAGACGATAAAAATTTTCCATAAAAAAAGTAGTTTTTTGAACAAAATGTGCACTTTGAGAAATCCTTGGATGAGCGTATTCCTTTGATTTCATGCAATTTGTATTTACGGAGTCATCCTTTTTTATAAAAATAATCTTGTTCATCTCAAATTGTGAATCCTAGTTAGAGCATAAAAATAGTTATTGTGTGTTTAATGTATTTACTAATATTTTAATTTGTAAATTAACACTGGCGGACAATATGAATGAGAAGGAAATGGACTGGAGCCTTTATTCTTGTGCTCAGAATTTATCAGCCATTCTAAATGACCCCACTCGAGGGAAACAGGTAAATATTTCCACATGTTGTTATTATTTTGTGACCTATATTGACATGTTGTTTACTAAATTCATGTATTTTTATTATTTACAGAGAGATTTTTTCACTAAGACATGGGGTGAATCATTCGTTGATACTGCAATCATTCCATCATCTTCTAGACTAGAAGTTATTCCAAATGCTTATTTCGCACCTTATTGTCGCAAGCTGTTAAAAGTTAGTTATATTTTTATTGTATCAAACATGTTTTATTTATTATTGTTATGATGTACAGATGTACATAAATATTACTGGGATATTTTTTTTATTTTAAAAATTTGATCAAAGTGTGACGTAATAGAAAGTCATTATGTAAATAATTTGAATAATTCATGTCAATTTTCTTTTTTTTAGCGTTATAAAAGATTACAAGAGAGAAAATCATCAACGTCAATTCCAGCTCCACAAGATCCTTTGCATCCTTTCTTTCCTCAACTTGCATCAAGAGACTCTAATCAAATTTTAAAACCAGAATCAAATCTTATACCAAGAATTTATTTTACACCAAATTTTACACTTACTAATTCTGAAACAT
The DNA here is from genome assembly GCA_034700945.1 of Arrhopalites spinosus. Lineage (NCBI taxonomy): Eukaryota > Metazoa > Arthropoda > Collembola > Symphypleona > Arrhopalitidae > Arrhopalites > Arrhopalites spinosus. The sequence continues at coordinate 21,207 of JAQIVZ010001587.1, forward strand.
TCCGAGAAGTTTTTACTGTCGATTCTCAAGGGCTGCCTTCAAGATTAGTTCAAGATAAATTAAGTCAGTAAGTAATCATTACAACAATATCGATTGACAAATACAAGTGTATGTAAATTACAGTTTTAACTTGATGACAAATCAGATCAATTAAGAGTAAAGTACATTTAAGTGTGTAAACATACTTTTTTTTGAAACGCAATGTGTGTTAAAGTAAATTCTTAATTTTATAATTTTAATTAAATTTTTCACAGCTACTTAGATTTGGTGGAAGTCGGCCTGGCGCAACAAATTAGTAAAAAATCTTCTGCCTTCTTCTCAGCCGTGTCTACTCAAGGTACAATGAAATGTTTAATTAATTTAATCTTTTCGGATAATTACCAATTACAATAATTGGCTAAACAACAAATAAGTACAAATTAGTAATTTATACATTTGAATGTAACCTACTCTAGATAAAGTGGCAGAAAAAGTTTCACAGGCACTTACCTGTGTTCAGAAAATTAAAGAAGAGTTGACTCAAGTAAAAAGAGACCACGTTAAAGTTCCTCTAAGCATCGTTAATTTAGCTAAAAAGAAATCTAATTTGAATATATTATACCAAAAGTTACAACTAATGTCTACAGTCCATCAAGCTCAAAGGGCAAGTGTTCTTCATATTTTATTTACGTCAATACGATACGTGTAAAAATTGTACCTGATCTAATTGTACTTTTGTTTTTGTAGGCAATTCAATCGTTACTAGGAAATTCAGACTATGTTGGTGCCCTCGATCTCATTGCAACGACACAAGAAGTTTTACGTCAAGAACTTCAAGGTTTAACTTCTTTTCGACATCTCGACTCTCAACTCGTAGAAATTCGTAATGCGATTGAGAAAATGCTTCGAGCTGACTTGGAAAGAAATTTATCGGTTGATTTGAATAGACCAATCGAGCAAATGGGTACTTTAATTGATAAGGAAAGATTAGTTTCTATTATTCTGGGCTATTTACGGATTGGAAATATTGCTCCTATAGTCACTGTATTAGCCAAAGAAATTGGTACGTATAGATACATAGTAAAATACATAACATCACAGCAAATAATACATTTTTTAATGTCGTGTTGCTTTAATATTACAGCAACAGCAATGACGGCAACAGGGAAACAGACATTAATTGAGGCTGTTTCTGAATCAGACTCCAAATCAGACTCCCTCGTTGGTAGTAACTCTGTCCAATTGGCAATTCCTCATCTCTCGACTGATTTATGGATAAAAATGATCTCCCAGCTTGGTCAAAGACTAGTTCAACTACTTGAACATATAAAAGTAACAAATTGTTTATTTCATTCTTCTTCAATCAAATAACTATTCTCAAATTGAAATTACGTTTCAAATAAAATGCAAATGACTTGTTTTTATTTGTTAGGACGTCATACTACTTTTTCAACATTGTGGTTCCTCTGCCGTGGGATATGTCGATGAGGATGGTTTCACATTCATGTAATTTCTCTTTCCATTTTGACTGGTGTACAATGAATTATTTTAAACAATTAATTTTTATAATTTTGATTACAGTGCTGAAAATGAAGAACCTATAATATCAGTAGAAGTTTATACTACATTTACTCAAGGTGAGTACCTATAACATTACATACAAAAAAGATTACCAGATATTTTTCTGTTTGTTAAGCTCATTTAAAGTCTAACTATGATTTTTCTTGTTTCCCCCAACTAAAAAACTCAAACAATAGAACTTGCTACTCAACTAGAAAAATCTACAACTTGTGCCGATGAAAAATTTACTAGTATCTTAAGGAATCGTAAAACATGGCATGGTCGACATGAATTTTTTTCTACATTATTGGTATGTTATGTCATCTAGATGGACAATTATCAGAAATAAGGCTTAAGAGAATTAAATAAATTTGTTATTTTAAATAAAGTTTAAATAAATTATTTTGTGACTGAAACTTTAGGCTGTTCGTGATTTTGTTGCTAGTCTTGATGTATTCGCTAATAGTTTGACTAAAGGAACTACTCATAAAGCACTTCGTTATACGGCTGCAGGTATTTTATTACAATTTATTTGTCATTTTCAATGTTTTTTAGTTTAAACAACAATTTTGTGTCTTTTCTCTTGATCTTACTTTATTTATGACAAACAATTTCTTCAACTAACGGAATGTTTTTTTTGTCAATTTACAGCCGAAATAAAGAGTCAAACGTAAGTAGAAACTTTATGTACATACTATTTTAATTTCATTCTGTTCTTGCATAATTACATTTTACTCATTCAATGCAAGGGTAGTAGAATAAAGATTTTCTTTTCGTGACGTCACACTAAGGGGCCGGTTCCCCCCGGTTAAATTCTATGCTATCGGCAAGGGGTTGATTCAATGTGGAATTTTATAACGGACTCTAATTTATTTTTTTTTGAAATTGATTTCTACAGGTCTGAATTTTTTCGTACTTTTCATCAAAAGCAAACGGAAACTGTGAATTTAAGTCTGGATCGTGAAAAATGGCGTGTGGCACCAGAGGACAAAGTGAAAAGAATCTGTCCAACAACAAACATTCAAATTCTAGTGCAAAATGTGGCTTCTAAAGTAGAAAGTGAAAATGATTCTATTTGTTTGGACTTGAATTCAAATCTTCCAAATAATGAAGAACAAAATAATTCAAAAGTTAATGTAGATAGAAAAGAGTCTTCTTCCACTCCAATTGTGTCAAATTCAACTAAATTAAAACAACAATCTTCCGAATCAACCACAACAACGAATGTTCAAGCTAAAGTAAAACTACAACAATCACCAGAACAGAATGGAAATGAAAATGGTGAAGATCATGAAGATTGTAGAACAGCTGAAGTTTTTTTCATTTTACTTCGAGTTGTTGCTGAGTATGCTCATTTAGTCAATATAACTGGAAATGCGGAAATTGTTTTGGGTGCAGTCGACATGTTAAGAAATGCAAATGCTCGTGTGGCTCATTTAGTTTTGGGAGCTGGAGCTGTTGAACTTAAAATTTGCAAGTCAATTACAGTGGCCAATTTAGCGGTTGTGGTCAGAGGGTTGTGCCTTCTCTCTGGTGTACTACAAGAAATTAAAGAAGGGTTCAAGGAAGCCTTACCCACTAAAAATCATCACCTTGTGAGTGGCCAATAATTATAATTTGTACAAATGTTTGTTAACCATTAACTGTAACTAACTAGTATTAAAAAATATATATTAACAAGATGTTTTATTCAAATTTGTGCAGCTAAAACATGTAGATGCAGTGTTTCAAGAAATATGTAGACATTCTGAAGATGTAGAGAATAAAATGGTGACCATAGTGGCCGAAGTAATCGACGCTGAGCTTGTACATTGGGAGGCTAGGTAAATCTTTTTTTAGATATTCTTGACAAAGTGGCGCGCGTTTGATCGAATTCAAAGGTGATAGCCACTGTTTTTTTCTCTGGCTTGACCACTTTAAATGGTCAATTAAATCTAGTTTAGAGCATTATTCGAGTGTTGTTTTCTGGTCAATCGCAAGATGAGTGCATCTAGTTCAACGGGTAAGTATCAATTTTTATTGTCAAATTCATTTTATATGTGATTTTCATGTGAAAATGAGAACGTCTTTATGTACGTTTTCTCTCTCTCTATTTTCTCAGGTAACAAGAGGAAGAACAAGGACGATTTGTCTTCAGATGAAGACTTCTGGAACGAACTTGATTACGCCATAGTCGATAGTTTGAGTGAGTCCAGGTCAAATGGTAAGTAGAAATTGATGAGAAAATTAAATGTATGTATGTGTAATATGTTACATTTGCTATATGTGTACATGTATGTTTTTAATTGTATTTTGTCTCTCTCTCTGTCGACCAAGGTGAATCAAGTTCGAAAAAGAAAAAGAAATAAACGGATGAAACTTCTCAACTCAATTTTCTCTCTAGTCGTCCATCATCTAGTAGCAAAGTAGTCACTGTTAGTGATGGTGATGATTTCTCCATGGATAGCTTTGTTGAGGTATAAGTCTTAATAATTAGACAAACGCGGAATGCACAATATTCTTTATAACTGAATTAGTTTTACATGAGTGAAATTTATATATTATGTATGTTTTTTTTGTTTTGTACAGAGTGATAATGACTATTGTGTTGAATCTCCATTACGTATTCAAGAAACAGAAGTTGAACAATTGAGAAGAAAAAATTTGGACTTGAAAAAAGAGAACGCTGATCTTAAAGCGGAAAATGAATTGTTGAAGAGTCTACCTAATGAAAATAAGTTGATGAGTGCAAATGATAAGAGGAGGAAAACTAAAGGAGGACCGACTAAACACAATAAAATTGGAAGTCCATGGGATGCAAATAATCAGGAGTACTTGAAGACGATTCGAGAAATAGAAAAGAATGGTGAAAATAATGATGCAAAATGGCGTTGTCCTTCATGTAACAAAGATTTTTGTTCGAAATTGCGTTGTGTTTGTCATATTGAGGATGTTCATTTTGGACGACAACATCCCTGCTCACAATGTCCACTACTTTTAGCCACTCATGCTTCCTTACTAACACATGTCAGGCGGCTTCATTCAAGTGAATTAACATCTATTTTTTCAACACAAATACTTTGGAATTTAATACAATATACTCATAATCGTTTTTGTAATAATTTTAGCTCGAGCTTATAAATATACCACGGAATTGCCAAGTCTAGAAACAGTATTGGTTTTTGAACATGGTCAAATTACATCTCGTAAATTTGAAGAGAGGGACAGAGACAGTAAGAGAATAATTATAATTTTTAAATTTTACTTGTGTTTATTACAAACTCATTGTATTATCCAGATCTCTTTGACCATTGGCTCTGTGATTTCAAGCCAAATCCATTGACTGGTGAGCCGTCGCCCCACAAATTCGCTTCCGGATTTCACGGCATGTGTGACAACGATTCTCTACGTCACACTGTTTATGGCAATATAAGGATTGTGGGTGTTACAATTATTTGTTATTAGTTGAATAATACTATGCTGCATAGACGGTGTTTAATAAATTTAATTATTTTGTAGTCAAAGAAAAATAAACCAAGCAAAAGGAAGGAAAAGGCTGGTTGTGAGAATATTAAGAAGCAGTTGGCTCTAAATTTCCATTTAGATTTGAACACTGTTCGTTCGTCTGGAATCTACTCCATTGGAGAGTTAACAGCCGTCAAAGTCAAACCTTGTGTGCGGGATGCTGTTTATGCCACATATAGCCGTAATCACCTGGACGGTCTAGAACTACTTGATGATGGTGAGAAATTAATCTAATTCTAAATTATTATTTTTTTATTATTTTAAACTCATTTACATAAATCTAATTGCACTTATTCTCTGTTGTAGCTGCAAGAGCTCACTTTCATAATACCCTGAGGTCAGCACAACAAGAGGGAGATAAGCAACTCAAGCTTTGGAAGAAATGGGCCATGGAAAATGCTGGTGTTTTTGTCAATGAGGTTTTCAATCATACCCATTTTAAGAAAGGAGTCTCTGTCTCTAAAATAATGGATTTTCTCTCCAAGACTCGTCTTGTCAGTACTCACTTTTTGCAAGATAAAATTCAAGAGTACATTGCATTGGAAGTCAAGCAAAATAATATTATTCTTGTTAAAGGATCAAAAGATTTTTTCAAGTTTAATACACTCTCAATAATTTTTTCCAATGTTTTCTCATCAACGTTTTTTGGAATCTAATAATAAATAACTCGTTGAATTACTATGTGTTCTTCTGAATAATTGTGTAACATTGCATTGAAGATCACTCAATCTCATACTGTACATATGAGATTGAGTTCCTCACATAAGGCATTACTTTTTTGTTAATTTTTGTTTGTACGGTCTAGACCTCCTGTGCCATCCACTTCCATCAATAATGTTTCCAAAAACATTGTTAAATTTAGAGAAGCTAGTAAGTATATCATTTAACATTTTTAGGAGTGTGAGTGTGTTTCACAACTAATGTGGATTATTAATAATTAATTTAAATGAATTATTTATTTTTTCCCTTTTACAGTAGGTTCTGTTCTTACCCAGAAACAAGTGAGTTTTATTTTCATTAATAATTAATAATGAAAATCGAAAAATTGTATAAATTGTCTTAATATGTTATTCAAATTCTTTTTTTTTTTTTATAGATTTCTAATCTATTTGTACGTGTCGACAAAGTATTTCGGACTAAATTAAAGGAGCGAATCGCAAGTTTAGGAATCTTAAAAGACGGAGGGCCTCGGCACGGGTAAGAAAATAATTTGAAAGAATTAATTTTAATGAGACTAATTTGTACCAATGATGATTTTTTTTAAAACATAAATTTTACGTGGTTTTCATAGAGTCGTAACTTCCGAAATGATGCACTATGCCGAAAATATTCGTAAATTGAACGTAAGTTATTAAACTGTGGTTATATTTTAATGCATTTCCGGTACAAAAATGAAGTTAACTTTTTTTTCCAGGTTCTGCCTGCCAATGTGATATCAAATAGTGTACTCACGCAAGAACTGTGGACAACAATAAAATAATGTTTATACGCAACTTCAAATTAGCCTAAATAGTCTTTTAGAAATACTTAAATGACCAGACAATTTATAATAAATAATTAGTAAGAAAGTTCAATAAACTATGAAGAAAGTTTCAAGAACAAATTCTTAGAGTCTTAAGGAAGAAAGTTTCTAGCTTTTTTATTTTACAAAATTGAATGCACATGCATGACTTCATTTCGGAGTTTCATCTTAGCCCGTAGTATGTACACCTGTCATTATTTACCGGAAATAAGCCCTCATTCTCATGAAAACTGGCAAACTATTAGTCATTGAATAATAGTGGTTGAGAATTGACAATAATAAATTATTATTGTCAATAGTTATTATTAATAATTATTGGTGAATAATCTAATGAAATGACTTTTGAGGTATTTTATTCAATGAGAATGAATCATGAATTATGGTAATGAGTTTCATTTTCAGTCTTTATTTAGATTTAAGAAAGAAATCTGTTGGATGTTCCCCTTCTTCTTCATCTTTCCATCCCTGCGTACTTTTCGATCATCATCAACCACTTTTGAAGTGCTTTTCTTCCGTTCTCGTTGCCGTTGAACTTGGCGTCCTGTAGGTTTCCGTCTGGCTTGTAAACCCAATTTATTACAACCACCAATTCCTCCTTGGGGTGTCCATTGAGATAACGATGGCTTGAAAAATACAAAGGACTTTGTCGAGCGATTCCGATTCCAATAGTGAAGTTCCGAGTCTTCCTTGTAGTAAGGGGGCATTCACAAACGACGTCACCCTAAAAACCGATTTTTAACCCCCCCCCCCTATGTCACCTTGTGTCACTTTTTGGAACCCCTCAAACCCCCCACCTTATCACCCATTTTTTGTCACCAATTTTTTAGGCTCTAAAACCTCTCTAAAAAATTTTTCATTGATGCACATCGACATAAGTCGTCGATAAGCTTATAAAATTCGAATATTTCGACCAATAGAAAAATTCGACACCCAATTCGGATTTTCGAAGTTGAAAAAAACACAAATACCGAAACCCGAATTTTGAAAATTAAGTGTCGATTTTCAACATTCCAATTTCGAATTTCGATTTTTTAGGTTTTCACTTTTTGAACGTGTTCAGTTTTTTAGGTCCACTTTTTGAATACAGTTTGTATCAATCGTTCAGTTTGTATGAATCTATACAGTTTGTATCAATCGATGATATCAGATGTCAAGAACATTGTTATTTTCCAAAGAATAAAAATTCTAAGGAACTATAATTTTCAGCTGGAAACATGACAATCTATTTGAAATTCAACCCAAAGTCTCCCAATATCTCCCGAACTCTCCGAAATTTTCCCGAACGTCTGGCGGTCGCATGACCGTCTGGCGGTCACATGACCGCGTGGCAGATCACATGACCCTCTTGCGGTCACATGACCGTATGGCAATTCACATGATCGTCTTCAGCTCTGGGCAACTTTTTGAACACGTGTTCAATTCTTTAGGTCCACCTTTTGAAAACGTGTTCAGTTTTTGAGGTCCACCTTTTGAACACGTGTTCATTTTTTCAGATCCACTTTTTGAACACGTTTTCAGTTTTGAATATCCAGTTTTTGAACACGTGTTCAGTTTTTGAGGTCCACCTTTTGAAAACGTGTTCAGTTTTTGAGGGCCACTTGTTCAACACGTGTTGAGTTTTTCGGATCCACATTGTCATGATACGAAGAATTTACAGATATGTCAACTTGGATATGTTCTGCTCTCTTACTAGCGCATTTGTTTACTCAAATGTGGATTACGGCTTTATAGTTTGAGGGTGCCGTCCAAAATTGGAACTGGAGAATTCGCAGAACAAAATTAGTCATCTGTTACTCATACTTCTTTACTAACAAGACATTTTACAAAATAGTTAAGCAAAAAGCCAACCAGTGTAAATTTGATGTTCCTAAAACTACTGTGTTTACTGTGCTAGAAAAGTGTAACTTCTTGACAATAACAGAAAGGCTAAACTATTATTTGTGTGTGTAGATTTTCAAATTTCTTATATTTCCATCAAACTCCCATCACTTTAATCGATTTTTTAATTTTAAGGCCGGTCACCAAGATTTATTAATAAATTGCAACTGTTAAAGTGGAACTTTAAGTCATTTCATCGTAGTATTATACAGATTTACCAGTCTTTGGAATGAATTCCCTAACTCTTGTTGAAATCTGACTGTTAGTTCCATTGATTTTCGTGAAATTATTTCTAAGTACTTACTTAAGCTTCGAACAAACGTTGACAAGTAACTTTTGTTACGTATTTTAATTTAAAATTATTTTAAAGACTGAATATTCATTTTGATGTCTTCTCCGTCCATTAATAACATTATACATCTTGTATGATGTGTACTTTTTGTAAATGAAGGAACTCGACAATGAAATAAAAACTTATACAATACAATACGGTACAATACAAAATTAAATACATGATACAGGAACGGGCTTTTATAATTAACACGTAAGATGCGTCGTGCCCGTAGCGAGTATAACACGCAATAGAATGGCGGGCCGGGCCTTTAGCTCAAAATTCTGGGTCCGCC
>JAQIVZ010001588.1:0-30269 GCA_034700945.1 Arrhopalites spinosus
AGCCTATATAATGTATAGGATATTATATTATGGGGGGGAGGGAAGGGATTATACATACCCTCAGTCCACCCTGTACATGTGATGCATATAGAAATAATATTGTCGGTATTGTGGAGTGTCGCTCTCTCTCCTCTCTTGTCATTGTCACACACACGTGAAGATTTTTTTGAGGGGGATATAGGACACAAGGGAGGATTGTGACTGTATTTTGTGACTGAGGGAAAAGAAAGGCACACCTTGTCCCTTATCTTTTTCCTTTTATAGTTTTTATAAGTTCACAGTCAGTCAGTTCACAAGCCAGGTTTGTAATATAAAGAAAAACTTCACTCAACTGCACTCAACGTCACGCTCCCTTATCCTAAATTTTTCTCCTTTTTTCAAAGAACTTTTTTTTGTCTTTGTTATGTGTATTGTATTTGTGTGGACTTTATTTAAAGAGTTCTAATGCGTTTAAACAACAGCAGCAATAAAAAAAAAGTGGAAACAACAACAACACTCATTGACGGAGACGTACACTGTATAAAATAAAACATGTCAGCACCCTCATCCTCTCTCTCTCTCATTGTTGATGAGAATTTAGGTGGAAGAGAGAGAGAAAAAAAATGTTATCAATTATTATGATGTAGCCTCGTCTTTTTTTTAAACCTTATCATGGGGAACGATTAAACTATACTTGGGTTAGTTTTTCTCTGTCGTTCAAGGCACTTGGGATTTCATCCAGAATATTATTGATGCTTCATATAATTTTTTTTTGTACCCCGTTGGTCAATTAGAGTGTTTAAGTACTCGTAGTATGTTGGGTAATATTGATGGTATATTTCATTTCATAGAACACACACAGGGAGAGATAATTCCACCTGCTGTACTTATGTATGACACATGGTCGGTTCTATGACCTCGGTTCTCCTTACTAAGTTGGTAAAAAAGGGGGGCTATGTGTGTATGTGTAAACCTCTTGGCATTTATCGTGAGTTGATGCGTGTGTGTGTTGTATGTTATTTATTTTATAGCATCTTTTTGTGTTTACCTAATGTAAAAATGTAAACATGTATTAGATTATTCTAGAGAAGGTTCCATGTTCCATTTGTGATGAGGATCGGAAGGAGTGTAGTTAGAGAGTGATGATAGGTAATAGTAAAAGTTTTTTGTGTAGTGGTTTACACAGTTTTTATAATATGAAGAAAAAGAATACATTGCTTCCTCCTCCTCCTACTACTGATATGGATACTTGAAAATGAAGATGGAAAATGTGAGCGGGAATGGAGGTTTGGAGGAGGAGAGCACATGGAAGAAGATACTTCACTTATTGAGAAAAAGGAGGTGAGAAGAGCGTTGACGTTTGAAAAGAAGAGGATGATGATGAGGATGATGATGGTAGTATTAGTGAGTAAACCAAACTGATAATAGGGATGAGGATTAGATATTAGATATCCCAGGCCAAGTTGGTTGAATGTATTTACTATGATTTTGAGAAGAACATTTACAGGGGGCTAAATCTGTACGCAGCACACACACATTAAAGAGGAATAAGAAGAAGGTATTCGTGGTTTAGAATTGAAACTTGGATTTATAGCTTTCCGTCTCAAATTTATGGATTACAGTTAAGTGCCGAGTTGGTTCCTCCTGCCACGTTTTCCTTATTTCAACTGTATTTAAGAACATTGTCCTATGTATGTACACTATGGAGTAGAGTTTGATATTGACTCTACATGTGTAGACTACATATATATATATATATATACCTACCTCCCTCCTTATTATATGAACGGCAAAATTCAAGAGAGAGTTTGATAAAAACTAATAGCATTGTACAGACTAGAATGGGAGATTCAGCTAATAACAATAAATGACAAAAGAAAAAAAAAGAGGTAAAACTTCGTTTAAAGTGCACATGGAATCACTTCCAACGAGTTGAATGTTTAGACTTTGGTATTGTTCATTATTCTAGTAGAGTCGTAACCGGGACAGAGAGAGAGAGCTTCTTGTAATGTCACAAGGATGGAGGAATATGGGTGAAAATTTCTATGGGGAAATTGAAAACGGTAAAGTGCAGAGATGCGACGATAGATTACAAGAGAGAAGATTACATCGGATAAGGACACCCCCTCTCCCCTCAAAAAAAGGAGGACTCATGTTTAACATTTAAATTCCCTTCTCATGTTGAACGGAAGTTGAATAGGTAGTGTGTGTTATGTATTATGGAGGAGTCACTCTTTGATTCAAGTTTGATGCAGAATAAATGAGACTCTTTTTTTAGAATTTCGAATGATCAGTGTAATGAGAAGGAGAGAGAGAGTGTAATTATTGTGTGGAACATGTGTCTAATAATTAGGAGTCATTTTACATATGAACAATAGTATAAAATGTAATATTACAAGTATTAAAAAAAAGAATTGTGAGAGTTTCTAATTTTCCTTGTGTGAAAATCATGGTACATTTTTATCTAGAGTAATCAAGGGAGAGAAAGTATTTTTCGGGGAGAGAATGGGAGAATAGAAAAGCTTTTGTTTGGAATTACCCAAAGTTAAAAGGGCTACATGGATTTTTTGAGTGTGGAGACTAGAGAATGAATGGGCAAAGTTATAAGCTTGGATTGTATGTATTCCTTGTTTTCACGTCGTCAGGCATCTCTTTCGCATTTATTTCCAATCAAGGGGACGATGAGGAGGCAAGGAGAGAGAAAGAACAACAAGATTTTCCAAGATTAAGGAATAAAATGATATTATGGGCCTCCCTCCTCCTTCTCACAACTCGTCTCAAAAACTTTTGCTTTTGCAGGTCTCTGTCTTGTATCTGCTGTCTCAATGGAAGATTTGAGAATTTGTGAATACATTCTATTATGTATACCATGGGGTCCTATATTTTGTACTTATTTTCTGACTACTTGACAGTGGAATGTTGAGTCTTAGACGGTGGAGTCAGATGGAAGACAATAATTTAATTTCTATTTCTCCTCCCTCAATAACAAAGACGGCTTCATTTAGAGAATTTAGGAATTCCTTGATTCGACATGTACTGATTACTCTTTGTCAAGAAGATTCTTTTTAAATTATTAATTATTATGAGGGTATGAGGGTACTCCCTTTTTTTCTCTTGTTGTTCGTTCTAATGCCCATTCCATGACTTGAACATAAATTTATAGTTTTTTTAGCAAATGAAAATCTATTTTTAAATGTGTTGGGGGGCTACACGAGTTTTTCTATTTTAGACTTGTATTTATATATGCAAATGAATAAAGTAAAAAATAAGATAAATTCAAAGTACCTGAGTGAAATGCCTGGGAACTTTACTCCGGATGACAGATAAGAAAGTAGGCATCTTCTGCATTGTCTCATTGAGATTGGATGATGGGGGGAGGGATCATCATTTATTGATGGACAGGTGAATTAGTGTGGAGGAGTCGTTTTTCATTGCCAAATTGATTTAGCAGTATTTACAAATATAAATGATTGACACTTGAAGTGAACAGGAGCACATCACAGTTGTTTAGAAAAAAAGTTGTTGAAATGGTGGAAATCCTGTTTTGATTTCACTCTTTATGCTCTAACGTCTCTGTTAAACTTTTTGATGATACATCAATTCAAGTGGAACAATTTTTTTCTTCTTTTTTCTTCTTGCTGTTACTGTTTACAAAGTTTGATTTACTATTTAGACTGGTGCACTTATGTACATTACATGTATTCCTTTTTTCCTCTGTGGTTTACATTTGTACATGTAGTTTGGGATTCTTTTTTTTCGCGTGTGGAGACTGTAGAGGATATTAGCTGTGGGTGCGTCAGTGTGTGATAAATGGTTGAAGGATTTGGTGGTGGTTAGCCACCATCACTGATCTCCTTGTCTTCCCTTTCTTTTTTTTTCCTCTCTTGATCTTGGTCTTGATCTTGATAATACTGATCCCCAAATCCCAATCTGTCCGTCTGCCTCCCCGGATTTTTTCTATCTTCTCGGTTCTTTTTTTTGGGTTTTGGACTGTGATGAGATGATTCTAAAAAAAGAGATGAATGAAAAGAAAGAAAGAATGATTAGTACCTAATGCAGACAAACGGTCTTGTCTCGTCATTGCCTTTGTAGTTAATTTAGAGATGGTATCATGTTATTAAAAAAAATTTTGTGTATGGATTGAAATGATAAATGAAAAAGTTTATTTTGTTGTTGATTCAATAATCAATGATGGTTGATAATCTCATGTATCAGTCTTTTTTTAGTCATGATTGTGCTTTGACAAGCAAATTCTTTGGATTGAAATATTATTTTATAGCCTCAACTGTTGAAGTGGTTGTCATTTTTTTTTGCAATGAATTATCTCTAAAAGTATCTCCTTCGAGACGTAAAAAGTTTATGACATGGTGAGTTGCACACTTTGGCGGTTAAGGGGAGACAGACATTTTATAAATTTATGATGATCATTTAGATGACAGAAATTTTTTTTTGCCTTTTGCCTAGACCAGGGACCACCAATAATTTTCCATGATTTCTTATTTATCTTTTAACCATTTAAAGCATGTGCTCGACTCGATCGATAGAACTACGATCTACGACTACTAACATATAGTAAAGGATTAAATGTAATAAGTTTGGGGTAAGTGAGTGAATGATGCTTTTCTTTGAGATGATTTATGTATTGTAATTATTGCATGTTTGAAATATTTGGAACAATTTTTCAAAAAAAATGTTTTCTTGTCGTCTTGTCCATGTGATTTTGTGTATAGAGAGCTCAAATTCTCTCTCTCATGTAAACAGTTGATACCGGCTGTTGTGACAGGGTAAAGGAAATTGAGCTGTCGAGAGTGTAGACTGTGTAGAGCTATTAAATCACACTCAGTCAAAATTGTTTGATATGGTAAAATTCGCACTTATTAATTTTCTTTTTTGCGCTTGTACAAAGACAAAGGGGGGTGTAGCCCATTACTGGTGGTTTTAATGTAGGGGGAATACCCACCCAGTGGCATAATAATATTTGTAGAGATGTAAAATACAAGATTTTCTTGTCGTCATTATAACTGGAGTAAATAAATGCTTGAAAAGCTTCCTATATACTTAGAGTCTCATTCCATGCAGTTAATTGAACTGTTTAGGGTAATTTACATAGGAACAGTGTATATTCCAAGAATGTACGTGACGGACTTTTCACAGAGTTGGCTTAATGCTCTTTATATGTTCTCTATGTATTATTACTTTAACTTTTTAAAGTCCTTTTCAACACAAGAAACAACTCGATATTCTTGTTCAGGTCAGCAATTGTTTTTTTTCTCTTTTGGCTCATTCCCCTCTCTCTCTCTTTGATATTATTCTATGACCTTGTCTAGTACATTTACACAATTTTTTTGAGACAAAAGTTTTGTCATTAACAAAAAACAACTTGTGACCGCTGCCGCTGTCGGCCAATCTTTTGTATGTGAGCTATGAAGAATTTCTAAGAGAGAGAGAGAGAGAGAGAGAGAGAGAGAGAGAGAGAGAGAGAGAGAGTAGGAAGAGGAAGAAGAAGTAAAAAAAAAGTTTCATTTTAAAATTCCAATTTTGCTCTTAAAAACTTTTTTTTGTCAAGTCTATTGAGACTTGGCTCCAACTACGCTTATAACAAGGGATAAAGATGGGCTTATAAATACATTATGAGGAGAAAGAAAAATGTTGTATAATATTATACACGTACAAGTTTTCCCAATATATCTTTCTTATAGTAATAAGAATTGTTACATGGGGAAGGTCTTGCACTCACAATGACACATTTATGACTTATGAGTTTGAACTGGTGGAGAGGAGGATGTGAGAGTCCAAAGTGTTAATTTGGGGCAGAGTCGTCTCCTTATTGTCCCTGACAAAAGTTTACATTAAATGAGACATTTTTTTCTGGAGGAGTACGAATGGTACAAGTGTAGGAAATGGTACATTGTATCGTCACTTGAAAAAAAATCCAATATGTACAATATTCCGTTCAATGACTGTTGTTGTAAGATTCTTAAAGAGAAGAATCCCGTTGATGCTGACTTCTCTTTTTTTTATGTGTGTGTTTTGACTGAGTAGGAGCAAAGCGTGAATGACTTGGTTGGACGACGCTGACTCAGTTTGTACCCCACACAAAGTCCTCTCTTAAGTTAATACACAGTGTATCGTAATTTGAGCTCAGCCGACACCTTCTCCTTTGCCTTCTTCTCATTGGAATATACGAGACACAAAAACACAAAAGTTGTGAACACACACAACGGTTTGAAAATCGAAGGGAAAGGAACGGAGAAAAACTTCTCTCTCTCTCTCTCTCTCTCCTCTCTACACTCGCTGACTGTCTAATCGACAACGAGACGATAAGAGAGAGAGAGAGAGTTTTCAAAAAAAAGAGAAGTACAAGAGAATAGAGAAAAAGTCAAAATGGATATTTGGTTGTACATGTGTGTTATACACTGGGTGTCTGTTATACATTGAAGATTTTGTTGAGGTTGGTATATTTTGTGAGGGTACCAAGATGAGGGGGGGGCTATAATGTGATGTGTGTACAGAGTAATAATATACATAATTTGAAAATCCATGCATTTACCAGAATAAATAGAGTAAAAGTCATATAGACAAGGGATACTCAAGACTGGAGAGAGCGAAGGATTCTGTTTCTCTCGAGAGGGTATTCTAACATTATAATGGGCTAGATAAGAGATTTACGATGTTATTTTTTCACGGGAATATTGAGGCTTGTGCTTGTGTGTATGGAGAGGTAATGTTTTTGGTTTGCTCCCTTGGTTCACAAGAATGAATGTATAGTCAAAGGGGGGGAGGGGATAGGTAGTTTTTTTGAGGGGGGTTCTTCTTAGAAGACGGGATTTGCGGCAAGATTTAACTGTTTATTACGAGTTTCCTTATCATCTTTTCCTTCTTCTTTACTCTTTTCTTTTTTTTCTTTACTTGTTCTTCTCTCTCCCTGTTCACTTTGTTGTTCTTTTCCCTTGTCTTCATCTCCTTCTATTATGTCTCTCTCTTTCCCTTCTCAATGAACATTTTCTTAGTCTCTCTCTCTCTCTATCTATTAATGCTTTTATACAATATTTTGAGAGACACTTGTATAAATATATATACCTATATATACATTTCTTTATATTAAATAGATAAGATTATTGTGTGAAATATAATACGACATGAGTACTTATATAAGCATTTATATTTTTTTTGGTAGGAGATTTAGTTTTTGTGGGGAGGGAGGAGTTGGCGGGAAAGGAGAATGGGGAGAAAAAGAATAGAAAATTGAAAAAATGTATATGTAGAAATTTAAGACTTTTTTTTTGACTATACTCCATTTCTTAGTCGTCGACGTTATTGTTTTCAAGTAAGAGGATCATGTGGTACAGTCAGTATAAGATTGGGGAAAAGGGGAAAAAGATAGGGAACGAAATCCGACTGCTCTAGCCCATTACACCGGTCGTTTATTACTGTCTGATTTTACCCACAACGACAGATTAATAGCTACAGAATGAATTCACGAATACCTCCACTTGTATGGCTTTTCATTCATGTTCATCATGATGATTCTCAAGACGAAAAGGGAGGAGATGCAATAAGTCTAACCATGTTCACAATGTGCATGTACTATCTGTATAGGATTACTATTAAAGAGTTCAAATTCGTTCTGTCTTTCACCAACTTTTTTTTATATATCTTTTTTTTCTTCTCTCTTGTATTTATTAGTGCATTGGTATTTGTAATGTTGTGTATGAGTATAAAGAAATAATACTTTGTATTGAAAGAATAGGAATAATGGCAAAACTCAAGATTGAATGTCTCGGCTTTCTCCTTTTCAGTGATACACGTAGAGATAGACAGAGTTATTGTTGTGGGGATTGGTAATAGAACATGATCATGTTTGTTTTATAATTCTCTCCTCCATTACTCATTCATAGGATACTTTTGTTTGTTGCAAAAATGGAGCAATGGGAATATTATCCCCATTGATTTTTTTTCAGTGTAGAATAATATACACTAATTTATATTCTGCAAGCTGATAATGATGGACAGTTGATGCTCTTTGTTTATGAATCATGTCCGTTTTCCAATCATCGGAGAGAGGGTTTTTAGTTACAAAATCTACATCTGTTTTTCTTCTCTCCTTTTTTATGGCTTTCAACACATTGAATAATTTTTTAGTTTTTTTAGTCAATGTGTCATTTGGAAAAAAACAAAGTTTGTGTCTCGAAACAACCAAAGTTTCCCTTTTTATTTTATGATTGAGAGAGAGAGAGGTACGTGTAATGTTGTAGAGGCATTTAGTGTATAAAGTTTTTTTTTGAAGAGAACTTGACTGACTTTTTAGGTTTGCATGATGATGACTACGTAACTGACATTGCCAAAAATAGATAAATAATAAAATGCACTCTCTCATTCCATGCATTACATGCCTTTTACTTTTGTACACATTGGCATGTACATGGTGAAAATAGTTTTAGAATATTTGCATTTGGAAAAATATTTCCTGCAAAGAATTTCACCTAATCTTTATGAGTCGTTGACTCTATTTCCCCTCATTTGTTGTTCATGATTGAGATTAGGGAAAATGTGAGGATTCTCCGCAACTGCAAAAAAACAGTTTGGTGGGGAGAGGGGAGGGGGGAGAGTTTATAAAATGGAAAGAATTTTAAGTGTTTTTCCATGTATTTGTATGCTGTACATATATATATATTTAGATTATTGGCCATTGACTGATGATGATACAACTGGACTATATATATAGTCTTATGGTTCTAATTTTATATGAGCACAATTTAATTTTGTACAGTCTGAGAGTTTACCATTTAATTTTTACTATCCAATTTTTTTAACCATGTACATCTATTTTTATACACTGTCTCTCTCTCCAGTCTTTTTTAAGTATTTAACAAAATAAAAATGTTGGAAACCATGTGTGAGATGTGTGGCTTTCTTTGGATGGGAAGAGAAAAAATTAAAGGAAATTTTGTGGGATTTCTTGGTGCATTGCAGTATTGGTCTATTGTAATATTATTCAGTGATATTATTAATATCATAGTCTAGTCTATTCCTTCTCTCTCTCCATGATTATTTTTAGCCCACACATGATTCCTCCCCCTCCTTCTTTTTTATATTTTCATCATTTCAAATTTCAAATTAATAATCATGTTGAATCCCCCTCAAAATTATACTCTTAATTAAATATTTGACAAAATACTAATAATATTTGGTTTTTTAAAAGGATAATTTATAAAAAAAAATTGGTGACGTGGGTGGAATATTAAGACGGAGAAGAGATGAAATAAAAAAATTAGAATGGATGGGAGCTCTCTGTCATGATAAGGACTCTGGAGGAGGAGGTAGAAAGAATTGAGTGATTTGTTGACGTATAGAAACTTGATATTTGACTTGGTTACGGATAGAGAATATGATAGGGGTGAGAGATGAACGATAAAAGTACATTTTTTTTGCTATATCTTCTCTAGTATAAATAGTTTTATACATTATTTATAATGCAATAAAGAAATTCCACATGGGCAAAATTTACGTCAAAAAAATGAAACCTGTTCAAACACCATTGAATAATATTCTAGTGAAGGGCTACTATCTAAAAAAAAAGATCACAGTCACACAAGATCAAAACAACACAGAGCTTCTTCTTCTTTTTCATGTTCGAGGCATAAAAATAGAATAAAAAAATGAGTATATCTATGTACGTTAAGTCCATTTTATACTACTCTTGTTAAGCTCTAGCTCTTGTTTTCTAAGAATCAAAATTCCAGTTTCAGGTAGTTTGATATAATGTTCTAACCGAGCTATTTTGTTGAGGTTATTTTTTTTTTGAAACAAAAAACTATCGTAACCTGTTTTTCATCAAAGATGAGGATTCTTCTTATTTAAGTTATATTAGGAGAATAATCTAAAGGAGGTGAACTACATGTGCCTCTTTACTCAATATAAAATAAATAAAAGGAAATTTTAATAGGTATTTGGATAAGAATGGATTTTTGCTCCATGAACTCTCTCTCTCTCTCTCTCTCTCTCTTTATTTTTGATCCAAAAATAAATTTGCTCAGATTCTTTGACTCTCTCTCTCTGATGGGTTCAACCAAATATTGAATGTACTTTGAGTCTCAAAGATTTGTAATATTCTTTATGATGAAAAAATAAACTTGTACAAAATGTAATATAGACAGTTGAGGGGGAAGTGATGTCAACTTGAAAGAGTTTTTTTTGTTTTTTTTTTTCGATGTTCTACATAGTTTATGTAGGGGAAGTTTGTATGTCGGGGAGAGGGGGACGGGGAGTAGGAGTTTTTTCAAGGGCAAAAATCAATTTTAAAGTGTATTTGAGTATCTAGTAACTGTGCTCGCAAAATCGGACTAAAAACTAGACTAAATCTTAATTAATTGCAATGTCTTGAATAATTTAAGTGGAAAGAATTTGAGGGGATAATCTATGGGACTAGAGATAGAATAATTCTGTGAAAATGTCGTCTTTTCTATATTTCTTATAAGGAAATTGAAACGATGAGACTTTGCTTTTTTCGTGTGCGTATTTTTCCATTCATCAAGGATAAGGATAAGGAAATATTTCCATAAATAGAATTTAATCCTTAGTCCATTGTACTAGTAGAGAAAATTCTAAGCTATCTCTCTCTGACTTTCTCGGTGTATGCGTCTCCATGGTTTAAATTTTAATGGACTGACGTTGGCAGTTTCTAAGGATAGACGACATTAATTATCTTAATTAATGTTTAATTGAGAAGTGTTTGGGTCGACTGGGGTTGGATGGAATTAACAAATGCAAATTTAAACTTTGTAGAGATTCTCCGCCTTTCCCTCTCTCTCTCCCTTTTAAATGTGTACACTTTTCTTGTCGTCGACTTTACTTGTTCCAAGACTTTTGGAGAAGAGAAGGGCCGAGTTAAACGTCAGCTGATTATTCGTGACAAAGACAAAGTATGTCTTGTCAACGGAACAAAATTCAATAAACATGACAGACAAATATCTTGTAGAATTTTCTTGTTTAAAATTGATAAAAGATAAAAATGTAATCATACACACGCACTGGTACAGTTGAAGGGATTCTCTTCTCTTCTCGTGTGTGTTTGAAAATGTGAAAGTTTATTATATTAGTTAAAAATTGGCACAAAGTTAAAATAGTTGGTAAAGTAAAGGAGTGTGATTGATGGAAAGGGTGGGAGGGTTATTTTTTTGACTATCTGTATCTTTCTAGAATAATCGGCTAATACTGGACGGGGGGACAAAGGAGGGGGGAAAGGGGAGAAGATAAATTTGTTTGAGAATGGAAGATTCTAAGTCATCCTTGTCTCTGTGGAATTGAGGGTATTGTGTATAATGTATTCGACTATTTTGTGTTTTCTTGTTGTGAGTCAAAGTTCAAAATTGAAGAGAGAGAGAGAGAGAGAGAGGAACCACCTACGTAATATTATATATTATGGCTTTGGCAGAACAAGAGAGAGAGAGAGGTAAAAAAAGCATGGGAGGAGGAGACGTGGATGGAGGTAAAGTAGCAGAAATAACAAATAAGAAGTTTAAGAAGAATCTCCCAAGAGGCTTGACTTATCGTTAGCTTGACTGGGAAGGAGAAAACCAAGCTCTTTTCTAATAGTTTCGTCTCATACTTCCTCCTTCTTCCACTTTCAATCTTCTCCGTCTCTCTCTCTCTCTAGTCTGTAGTGGTATACAATATTGTATTTTTTGGGGGTAAAAAAGAAGGACTGTAAACAAAATGCAAAGAAACCAAATCCTTTAACCTTAAGCTCATCTTTAGACTAGACTAGATGCTCTTATGATATGTTATAGGCTTCTCATTCAAGCATTTCTCTCTCTAATTCTTGGAATAAACTGCATGACCAATACTCCATGGATATAATTTATATATCTAGGTTACAAGAGAGAGAGAGAGAGAGATGGTGAGTGGGTGGAGTTGGAGGAAGAATAATTAGAACTATTTTTTCATATATAATAATAATCTGTCTGTGTAGTTGTATGAATTAATTATTATTAGTATTGTGGAATTTTGAAGGTTTTTTTTTCTTCAATAATCTTTCCTTCCTCCCCTCTGCACCCTTCCCGGCTATAGTACTTGATGCCCTCCCATGATATCCATGATATTTTATGAAAAGAAAATAAAATAAAATATGCTGAGTTTTCTCTTAATGGTTTCAGCTCTCTGATTTCAAAAATCGTTTGACAGAACGTCACTCTTGAGCTCGAGTGATTGATTATAGGCTAAAGGGGGCTAAAGGAGTGCATGTGTACGAGCAACAAAAAGGCAGGAGACTATCCAATATTACGTTACATCCCCCCTCCCCCTCCCCCTTCTCTCTTCTCTATTTCTCAAGTCTTTAGTTAATGACGATGTGAAAATTAATTTTGTGTGATCCTATTTATTACTTTGTTGTCAAAAAAAAGGAAATAATAAAAGACGAATTCTTATTTTTGTAAAGGAAAAAAAACAATTTTTCCATGTTCAAATCTTGTTGATTTTTATATGGATAGTAAAGTGTCATTAGGATGTTTAGATAAAAAAATGTGTTAAAATGAAATTCCAGTTAAGAATTCAATGTAAGAATGTGATGACAAATTTATTTTATCATGTGAATTTCCTTCTCTGTGTCTGTAGAGTAGAGTAGAGATAGAGAGAGTTAATTGGGTACAAAGAATGCAATTTTCTTTTTTTGGGATAAATAGTTAAACACAAGTAATTTTATGAGCATCATAATTAAGGTTGTTGGGCATAATTCCAAAACAAATTGTACATTGAAGTTATAAGGTTTAGTTGTATATAAATGTAAAGACTTGTTTTCGTTTCCTTCCCTTTGGTGTGTTATTGATAAAGACTTGAGACGGAGGAGATAAAAATTGGCTTAAATTTGCTTACGCAAATAAAGTGTGTGATAAGGGATTTTTTTGGTGACGGTGACTATAATTCCCATGTATTTGTTTGTATTTATGAGCTTCTGTGGTCATTTGACAAAGGACGAAGAGAAGTGGTCAAGTAAGTTTAGTGGGGGTTATTTTTATGTGTATAAAAAAAAGGTTCCATGTTTTTTTACTCTTGGAAAGACGTTAATAGGATTAACTAGTCGAGTGTATAAGCGTCATAAGTTACTTGATTGTACATGGCCTACAACGGAAAGTCTAAGATGTTCTCCATTGAAATCTTTTTTTCTTTTAACATGGGAATGTTCCCTCTCTCTCTCTCGAACAGTTAAATACAATACACTTGAGAGATTCCTGCCTGCTTTCATTTAGACCCGACAAGACATGGAGTAAAATAAATGCTCGTGGACGCCCACGACAAATCTGATTACTGATTACCAAATAATTTTGGTAAAAGTCTTCAATTTATAGAGAGAGCTTCAAGGTATTACATAAATATCGAGAGGAATGGTTTAAGGCTTATACAATTGGGGAGGGGGGAAAGATATTTAGTGGAATTAGGAGTCGTGGGAGTTTTTTGGACTCTCTATTAGGTAACTGCCATTCAATTCTTTTGTGTTTGTTATTGTTGTTATTATTAGACGGAAGGTAGGGAGTCAGAGACTAAACTTGACCGTTTATGTTTTTTTTACATAATAGTTTTTTATGGAATCACTTGATCGCATGCAATTTAAGGAGGGTGGAATGGGCCATTTATTAATGGCGTCGCGTATACTCTCTCTCTCTCTGTCTACTGTCTGTGTTATGTGCTTTGGTTATTTTCAACATGTGAGAGGAAGGATAAAAAAACATGTGTAAAATTAGTTGTAATATTGACAAATTAAATTGAAATGTGTAACTAACAATAGAGGGGAGAAAAGTATTTAAAGAGTTGATTCTACGTGTAATTTCATGTTGATTATGTTTTTTTAGAACATTTTAAGTGTCTTGTATTTATTATGTAGGCTTTCATGTTATCAAAACTATTGTAATGGTTGATGGGGTAATTTAGTTACATGTTGATGGAATTGATATGAAAATAGTAGAGAGAGAGAAGGTGAATTTAATCAAATTCTTCACCTGTGATTATCATCACAAGTCGTTCACAAAATGGAGTATTATGACGATTGTGTAGGTTTAGAACATTTTCTTTTTGAAACGATGCATTTTATGACTGTCGTCTTTAGGTCTAAACCCCCCTCCCCAGTTTTTTATTGTTTATTGTCGGTATTTTCCCATGGGAGAGAAAAAAAGAAGGAATTTTTATATAGGAAAACGTTTTTTTGGGTTTATAGGAAATGGTGGTTGGTCTCTATAATATGGATTGAAATAATAGTGTAATTCCCGGGCAAGTACCCGTGTTACAAAACTGGATTCTACAGAGTGGAAAGTATGGAGGGTTTATGTGTGTGGAATAGATGAGAGAGCTTTTGTAAATTGACCGATTATGGCATACGCACTTGAAGTATTTTATTTTATACTCTCTCAAAAGGTATGTCATAATCCAAAAATACAAACCATTTATGCATACTTTTATTTCCTGTCATTTAGCTGATTTATGTCCTCTCCTATTTCTTTTTCTACTTTGGTCGTCGTTTGATATTTAGACTCGATTGAGTTTCATTTAATTTATTTTTGGAAATTTCAATTTATTTAAATATATACTATTTGTCAGAAAGAAAAATAATTGTGAAATTAAGCTTGGCTATTAGTATCACATCATAAAGAAGGATTTAAATTCAAGATTGTGGGACATTTAAAATTAAATGAGTCAAAAAGATTCATAAATTGATTTCTTCGTATTTAATCTGTAGTAGACTTTTGGAAAATGAAGTAGAGTTTAAAAGTGTCATTTTATGAATTAAAAAAATGAGAAAAGAGAGTTCATGTGCCGCTAAATAGCTTGCCAATTATATTATCACAAAACATTAAATCCATGATTTATTTTCTGTTTTTGCAAATTTGTTAATTATTTTTAAGTAAAATAATTTTAAACTTGGGTTAAAATCCTCTGTCTGTCTCTGTATCCTGTACATTAATCTTCAATGGTTTTAATTTGAATTGAGTTAAAAAATCAAAAAAATGAGATTACGTACGTACATTGAAAAAGTAAATTATGAGGATGAAATAATTTGCAGAGAGTTAAATAAGAACTGATTATGAATGCGTGAGAGTGTGTGCAAATTGCGATTGATTTCTAGTAGGTCAGTTGGGGTCAGTATGAACATAGCACTTGTCCATATTTTATATCTATCCAGTAATGTATGAATAATGAATCCCCAATTTTTTTTCTCTCTATCAAAAGTTTTCCACTGTAATTTATCTCTGTAATTTATATTTTTAGCAAAACATAAAATTATGAAATTGAATCCTTTTTTTGTGTCTAAATATTATTATATGCACAAAAAAGAATTGGTTGGAGCAAAATTTGGAGAGGGGAGGGGGAGGGGGAGGGGATAAATATAATGTGTCATGGATTATCTGTAATAGATCGTTAGTCAGCTGACCAAAATTAGGAAAATTTTTTGGCTCAATATAAATGACATAAATTCAGAAAGAAGTGAGACAAACGACATGGAGACAGAGAGTGAGAGTGAGATTTTGGGACTAACGAGCATTTTAGTCTAAGATTGCGTGCAAGCGTGCTTGAAGAACTAAGAGGGTAATCAAGGAACAACTGTGAAATGCTTTGTTTCACATCTTTAATGTTTTACAAGTTCATTAATAATTGAACAAAAGGAGGGGAAGGACACTCCTGAAAAATGAAAACTCTTTCCATTTTTTCTGGTCTTTTACGTGATAAGTTTAGAGACAAGGAAAGGAGCAGAAAGTTTTTTTTTTTGAATTCATTTGCTTATTAAGGAAGAGAAAATGAACAAGAATTATTTTTTTAGGAACAAATTTTTTGGTGTAATCTGATATTTATCTTTTGTTTTCTTTAAAGTCTCTCTAATTACTCTCTGCTCGACATGGAAGAATCACAAGAGTAAATGAGATAAAGTTATTCTTTACTTTTTTTCTTTGTAGAATTTAAGAATTTACATAGCTAATCTCACTTAACTATCCTTTTAGTTTGTAATAATATTAGTGTAAATGAAAACTATGCAAGTTGATTAATTTAAAAGAGTTGTAGGAGATTATATTTGTACTTGTACATTTTTTTTGTGTTTATAAATTAAAATGAATGTTGACATGTGGTACACCCAATTTGACTCTCAAGTTGACAAAATAAAGGTCCCCACTTTTTGTACTGACCATTAATCATTGAATGGGAATCAATGTAAAATGTTAATATAATAATTAATGTGTAATATTGTTGTCTTTGAATGACAATTTGAAGATAAAAGTAGTCAAATAATGAGAGACCTTGGGAGTTAAAAATGTGGGGAATTTGTACGAAAAAGGTCTTTAACTTGATTTTGAAGGTGTACTTGACAATGTACTTGATGGGGTACATGGATATTGACAATAATTGATTGACATTATGTTAATACAATTCGTCAACTTGTAGTATTGTTTCTGACTCACCATTGGGGAATATTTGATGGTTGACATTTACAATTGTATTGTTGTCCACATAATAAATTTGTTTAAGGTTCAAAAAATGACCTAAAGAAAAATATTTGTATTACGTGTTGCTAAGTTGTTGGTGGTCGTGTGTGTGTGTGTGTCATCAGTTCTAAGAAATGTGGACCTGCTAAATGATAAAGAAAACACAACGGGGAACTCTTTTTTTTACTACTAAGTAGGCGCCATTCTCATTGTGGTTGACCCTCAATTTTTTTGGGGTCTTGCATGGTACATTTAAAATATAGGAAAGATGTTTATTATCAGTTTACTCAATCTAATTTAATCACTAATCAATTAAGATTCTATCTGATTGTGGTGTTGATTACTTAACTCAACTGTATTTAATTTTTGATGGAGAGAAACCTTGATGACGTACACTCATTAAAATATTTTCCATTGCTCACGATCACAGTAAGAGAATATTATTTGTGAAAATGTTTGAATTTGATGTAATATTTTTGTGAGAAATCTATTTATGACTAAAAAACCCATCTGGCAATTGTACTTGAACACAAATTTAAGAATTAAAATCAACTCAACATTTGTAGATAAATTTTACTTAAATTTTTTCATCTCCTTTTTATAACAAGACATGTCTTGAACTATTATTTGTTCCATTTTGCTTGTAACTTTTTTTTTGACAAATTAATAGCTCTCTTTTTTTGTGAGGGAACACAATACGAAAGCTATAATAAAAATAAACTGTTACTCTGTGTTATTATTCTGTAGTGTATGGTTCGTAATATTTTTTATTTTATTTTTGGTCTTACTCTCCCTGCATTTTATGAGTTTATATAATATTTTTTTTTTGAATCTTGGAAATTAATCTTGTTACAAAAAAAAGAAGAGGCTAAAAAAAGGAATTGTAAATAAGGATAAATTGTCTCAAGTTTTTTGCATACATTTTTCAAGAAAACATTTTAGCAAAACTCTTTTTAACTCCCTGGTGGGCTCACAAGTCAAAAAAAATGTTTTTTTTTTCTTTGGCTAATGGGAATTAAATAGGGACATGTGAGGGGACTGGAGAGTTTTTTTGGGTTAAAAATATATTTTTGTTCATGTGTATAAAAAACAAAACAAAATAATTTTACCTTGACTAATTAAAAGTTACAGAGTTGTAAATTCCTTCTGTACTTAATGGTCATTTGTTGTGCAACGTTTCACTTGTTTAATATTTAATGTTTTCTGTAGTAAGGAGTATTCCTCAACATGTCACACTGTACAAAAAAAACTGTATTTTTTTGCAATAGAAGAGAAAAGGGTGGTAGTAATCACACAAGAGAGATGAATTTTCTTTTGAGAGAGAGACTGATGGCACTATACGAACAACCCGAAGCCCGGCTTCATACTGACTGAGAGTTGAAGTGGAGAGTAGCTAAATGGGAGTGTGTGTGTGTTGGTGTTCAAGCATCATGTTTTTTGGTGGCACAAAAGTAGAGGAAAGCGCGCTTCAAAAAGGGAAAAAAAACCTGCACATGTCATGGTCATTGGTAGAGGAAAAAAAGCTGCATGTGATGCAGTCTATCCAAATAATCTCATTCACTTTAAATTTTTTTTTGTAATATTATGGACGTTTAAGGGTAGTTTTTTTACTGGAGAGAGAGAGAGAAGGTTCGAATGTGTGGGTTAAACGGGAGTAGATAAAAGTTGTAGGAAATGGAGGAGTGAGTGGTTGTGAATGTGAAGAGCTTAGGGAGGGTTTAGGTTTTTAATGGCATGGACGGTGTCACATCGTGGAGTTCATAGGAAAATGATGATTACTTAGGAGTCCGAGACATCATCGTCATTATAATGTGTGTGTCCTCCATCCATTCCCTGTCTTTGTATAGTTTTAGTTTTTAAACAAAGTTAATCGTCTCAAGTAAGAAGGGAAATTTGAAGGAGGTATGGAGACGAGGACTCTTTTTTTTGAACTTGTTATATAAGCTTGCCTCCAATAAAGTTTTTTTTTCTTGGAGGATACTAATGCATACAGAGTACATACTTGGGGAATTACTTTTTGACCTGATGATAATAATGTCCTCTAACAGTCTAAGTAGTCTACTCACCCTATGCTGAGGCAATGTGTAATAGTTGATGGTTAATGAAAAAAGAAGAGGAATATTGTACATGTCCCTATTATTCCATAGTTATGAGCGGACCCCCGTTTTTTGTCTACTTTTGTACAAGAGAGGTGGACCACATGCACGAGCCAAAGTGCTATTTACTATAATAGCGACACACTCACCACCGTCCCATATACACATCTGCTCTCCCTCTCTCTCTCTCTCTCTCTCTTGCCCGGGTTTTTTTTCATACAATTTTATGAAATTCTCATTCATTGGATGTGATGTTATTTGGTGGTGATTTTGGCCCTTGTCCTTTCTTTTTTTTCTCTCTTGAAACTTAGAAGCCTCATCTCATCTCTCTCTCCCTGTCTGTCTCTCTCTCTGGCTGTTCATAATAATATTCGGGGGAATATAAAAGATTTTTATTTGGCTCGTTCCTCATTGTGACGTGGCAGGTAGGGAGAGAGATTTCTTTTCTCTTGTCGTCTCTCTCTCTCTCTCGGTTTTTCTATTCATAAATTATACACTTTTTTGAGCATCATATTATTACACATGATTCATCTGTGTGTGGGTATTCCAATTTCAATGATTATGGCAGATTGTTTCCGAATAACATTTGTGTAGAGTTCCAATTTCTTGTTTGTGTGTATGCGGATACATTATGCATGTTATGTAAAGCTATTTTTCTATTGAATGGGTCTAAAGAGGGGGAGGGGGAAGAACTGGAGGAGGGAGACTGGAATTTCAATTTGTCCTCATGAGTTTTTGGCCTTATTAGTAATTTCATGACATTGCATACGCATCTGGATGTCCAAAAATTGTGGCATTGGGGATTTTTTTGTGTGAAAGATTCTACGAGATTCTTCCATATAAAATACATGGAGAGAGAGTCTTTTATTTATGGCCAGGCGGCAAGCTTTCACATTTTTATTTTTATGGATATATTTGGCATTAATTTTGTCTTGTGCTTCATTTCATTTTATCAAGTCTCTCTCTCTCTCTCTTTTTGCCTCCCTCCCTCGTTTTCCTACTTGGAGTGTACGTATTTAGGTCCTCATTTTATGAGTACAGATTAAATTTATAATATAAAAGAGGAAGGAGGTTTGCCAGGAGGAGGACATTTAGTCTATGTGACTTGGGATTACACACACAGGGACTGGAGCAATAAAGGCTCTCCACTTTCAGAGAGACCCAAAAAAGCCCCAACAACCTCAACCTCCTCTCTCTCTCTCTCTTTTCTGTATTGACAATAACTATTTAGGGAGGACAATAACAATTCGTAATATTAGCCAGCCTTTTTCCTTCCCCCTCCCCAATTATCTGCACCGTTGCATCTCGTCCATGTCAATGCCATGTGGACGGGGTCTCATTCTTCCCGACATTGACATTCCAATTTGGGGACTCATGCCGCCACAATGTGATTAAGTGTGGGGAGCAAATAAACTGTTACATTGAATCGGTTAGATTTAAAGTGTCTCGTATTATTTTTTTTAAAAAAAAAGAAACTAAAAAGAAAGTCAATTGTCATGTACGACAGCATTTATAGGAAGAGAGAAATGGGGAGGAATATGGGAGGTGAGGGGAGGAAGACGAGCGTCCCGTAAATTTGCAGGAGGGAAAGGTCGTAGAGAATAAAATGGTTTGAAATGGCATTTGTGGTCTAGTGGGCAATCTACATGGGATGGGGAAGCGTAGGTGGATCCAGATTTATAGGTACAATCTTGGTTTTTGTTAGTGTCTAAAGTGGGTGGTAATAGTGCCATGAAGTAGAGACAGAGAGGGTGTCTCGTGCCCGTATTTTATATTGTACACCTCTACCCTCCTCTCTCTCTCTCTCTCCCGCCTATGCAATGGGAAAATGTTTCTTCCTCTCTGTATGCCTTCAAGTTTACCCCAAAAGTGAGGGTTATTGCCTCGATGGACATTTTGCTGAGTTGCATGTTGCATGCATTATGATATAATTTGATTTGACTTTGTGATTAATTGTACATGGAGAGAGAGAGAAAGTCTTGAGTGGTAGAATTTGAGTAAAAAAAGATTTGAGTAAATTAAATTGAGCTGAAAATCTGGCTACAATAATGTACATGGTATCCCTCAAAAGAGAGAGGGGGGTAAGGTAATTTTGAGAGGGGGGGAGACCACTATAAAATGTGCACGTGTTTCAATATACCGTTTCCAATCTCCAGTCATTATCCATAAGCTGAAAAAGAAGTAAGAGGTTTAGGTGAGGGTGAAAGGTCTACGTGAAGATGTAGTCATTTTGTGAAAGGTTGGCTCGTATGCACGTTTTTGCATGTTTCAACAACTACATTACAATGTGATGGGGGGGGGGGGATAGTAAAAAAGACTCTTCTTAAAAATTGTTCTGGGTTAAAGAAGCAGCAAGTGGTAAGGAAAATAATTTAGTGGGATGTTTGTTCGAAATATAAGCTTACACTTTATTACTTAGCCGCCACCGCAGGTCTGACTACTGGGCTTTCTACTCTTTTCATATCTTCACACTGGGGAGAGACGCGGAAGACCAAACACGTGAAATTATTAAAGAGAGACTCCAGCCGGTTTTTTTTGTTTGTAAAAAGCCAAGTCTTCAATCAACATTTTACATTGTTACAAACATTAGTAGGACGTCAGACAGGAATGCTTCTTTAAATATTCATTCAATTTTCTTTTGTCCCTCCCCCTCCCTACCTCCCATAGTTCATCCTACCTGAACTAAAACTACTAAAAACTTGAGGGGTAGAAATCAAGCCAACACTCAATTATTTTAGTTGTAGGGAGTAATTATTACGCTCATGCTTTCCTGGACAAATTGGCCAACAAATTTTGTCTCCTTGTACTTTGTAGTTACATAATAATTGTCACTTAAAATTTAATTGGAAGGGCGGAGGAGTATTATTGATGTTAGTAAATAATTTTGGGATTTTTTTCTGTAGTATATTCTCAGCTGTACAGGCAATGAGATTTTATACGTAAAATACAAAATATGAACAAGGAAATGGGATTTCTCACGTTCCTTGATGAGCTTTTGTGCGTTGTCCGCTCTTTAATCCAAATTGTAGAAAAAGGGAGTAAATTTCGGACAAGTTTTTTTTTCTCTATGAAAAAGAAAAGGACCATTAGTGGTCTGGACTAAATAGAAACTTTGGAGGGACTAAACTATACAGTGGTCCAATTAACGCATGGAGAATTTTTGCGGGTAGTGAAAAAAAATGAAGGAGGATAATGTAAAGTTTTCATTAATTTTGGTTTGGGATGGAGGTGGATGTTACAACTATTATGGATGGGATTATACATAAAAAGTTTTTTTTATGTCTTTGTTAGCACGTTGGTTAGTGTGTCGGCGTTGAACGTGAGATTAATAAATCGATAAGATTTATAACTTAATTTGAACATACACGTTCACATGAAACGCCATTAAGATCCACCATTGGCCAGTCACTAAATCTCTATCCAATCCAATATCTACAGATATGCGTACTTGTTTAAAATGTTTCCTATAGTCAAGGTTACTTTTTCTTGTAATTTGTACTAGGTCCTACTATTTAGTACTGACTACTCTACATAAAAATATATTTAAGTTATTTATCTGTACTACCTAGTCAACTTTTGTAAGGATTCTTCATTTTAGTTTTTATTTTGCAATATTTTCTATATGTGAGGATATGATCAATTAGGGCCATTATAGATTGAAGACATTGGGCAGCAGGTGTTTTTTTTCAAGAAATCATGTGTTAGACTACTTGTAACTTGTAAGGGTATGATTTTTTTTTTCGTCGCCGTTTTCAAGAACGAATCACTGTAAATAAATCATGCTAGTAAACAGGTATACTGAGGAAACGATATCATCGACATCATTTCACCCTCTTGCATTTTTTTCCATTATATTCTCCATGCAGAATGCAAATCTTTTTTTTTTTGGCAAACTTTATGCCATTTTTCTTGTTTCCTTTTATGCGTCTTGAGACTTGTTGTTGAAAAAAACATTGTTATCGAGTTTCTTTTCTCTCTCCAGTCCGTCAGTCAAGAGGGCAAGATGTAGTCCTATTCTTTTTGCCATTTTTCTTGGTCTTTTTCTCTTTTTATCGAAAGTACAAAGTGTTGTTGTTGTTTGGGTATTTTTTTTTCTAGTTTTTTGTTTGTATTTGAACTCTACTTTGAGAGGATGGAAGAATGCTTTTGAGTATGTGCATCCATGCTTATTTGCTAAGAGTTGGTTGGGGGGACATGATGTAGAGTTGAAAGACTTTTTTTTCTCTTCTTCTTCTTTTAGAATCTCCCTAGCCATTCTGTTGATTTGACAAGATATAAAAGGGATTCAAAGTATAAGAAAAGATGGCTTTTGGCTACTCTACTTTCACAAATGTCTCCACTGTCCCTGTCAGTCTTTTTTTGGGGGGTAGCCTGTGAGTAATTAGGCCTAATGTTTTTTTGTTGTCTCTCTAAAGTTTCCAGGAAAATATTCTTTCTTTTTTTTGAAGAAGAAAAGTTTTCATTTCAATATTGTGGGATTGTAGAGACAAAATGAAAGGGATTTATTTGGACTGTGTTCATGGGTTGTTTCCATTGAGACTACAATTGTAGAGGGACGTGTGTTAAGAATGAGAGAAAAAGAAAGTAATAAAGAATTTTGGATCAAGTAGTTGGTAGTTTTAGTTGGATTTAACCAAGTCAGGGCACAGACAGATTCTTACAGATGAAAATTTAATGGTTACGTGTGTGATGAGGATTTTGAGAATAAATTATGAGTCTTCTTCACATGGTCCTTGTCTCTTCCCTCGTCCAGAGAATCTTAATTGGCCATGAGGGAATTTTTAGTTCTTGTGCAAAAATTATAAGGAAAAATAAAACCGGTTCGTGGAGCCATTCAAAATCCTGTTTCAAGTAGCTTTTCTGGATTCTAAATGAATGTCTAGAGATGGAGAGTGTCGAGTGTACAGTCGTCAGTTTTTTTTCTCTTACTTATTTGGATTTTAATAATATCCCGGGTATGTGGATGGATGCAACAGGTTTAGACTTGTCATCATTGTTGTACAACAATTCCATGCTTTTGCTGTTAGTTGTACCTCTCTCTGTGTATGGCCAAGACTCAAAATTCTGTTGCAAGTGACGGCACACTTGCAACAGAACTTCCCTATTATGATAATAATATTATTATTAGTATTCATAGTACACTTATGCATAGTAAATCTGTTGTTGCCTCTCCATCTTATCTTGACAACCTCCCCTCTGTGTGCTTTTAGGCAGGCTGGGAGCATGAAAAGAATTTTTTGAGACTTTTGTTATAAAGAAATGGCAATACTTTGAGTCTTCTTTCACATACAAAACTATTTTTTTGTGAATACTCACACACTCTTTTTTCTAGTTAAATCCACTTAGCGGCCTTTTAAGCAAGTGATAGATATCAAAAGACCATTTTATTACCTTTCTTTACTATCCACCTCCTGCTTCGTATCGATTATGCACTGGAATTTTTTTCTTCTTTTTTCTTTACTCAACAAAGCACGATCCGTTATCTGGCATTTAATTGTCGCAACATGATTCCACTTTTTTTAGGGAAAAAAAGAAGATCTGTGAATGATGACAGCTCGAGTCATAAACAGTAGCAGTCTCCATTTTTTTTCTTGCTTTTGAAACATGAATGTTGTGGTGACTGGAGAATTTAAATTGTTTCATTTTAGTAGTTATTGAGATGAGGAGAATGGTTCCATTTGAGGTTTAGAGGAGAATTGAAGGGGACGAGTGAGACAAAGTGATAATTTATGCAACACCTTCTCCCCAACCAAAACTGCCCGTAAATCATGAGCGACGGGGGTAAAGTTGAAGACGATAGTTCCCTTTTTTCACCTTGCTCGTTTTAGTCTAGAACTTGGAATAGGACGTCATATTGGACTATAAAAAAGAAGATTGCCAACAATAAAAATATTTGCACACTTACTTGTTCTTTAAATATTCGCATTTGTCCTTGTAATGCCGTAGGTACCTACATAAATTGATGGCCTGGAGGCAAGTCTTAAGATTTGATAGATTTACGTATTCAATTTGAGACGTATTATAAAATAAAATGTACAACATTTTGCACAACTTGCTCCTCCATGTGATTCAATTCATTTCAATTAAATTTTTTTTATTTTATAGAAGCGTGTAATATATTATATGTCAAAGTCACCGCTGTTTATATTGTTTAGTTGTAAATTTTTAGTTGAGACTGGCTTTGTAATGGTGCGTCTTTCTTTTGCAAAACTGACATTGTACTTGCAATCTTGTAATTTGTTTGACCTATTGACCCTCCTCTTGTTGTGAGAACAAGAATCTTTTTAGTTGATTTTTGTTTAAAAAAATGGATTTAAATATACTTTTTTTCTAGTTGATGAGGATAGCTCTTTTTTTGACTGAGGTGAAGGAAGACAGGAAATGGGATGAATGTAAATGGATAATTTAATGAAAATTGGATGCCTATCTTTAAAATCTTTAGTGTTCAATCATAAAAAAATGGAGTGAAAATGTTAGCCATTAAATGATTATGATAAAGGGTTAAATGGTAGATGAAATTGACGGGTTTTTTTTCTCTTCATTGATACACGCAATTCGAGTTGATTGATACCTTTCTCATGTACTCCTTGTTGATTCCTTCATTGACATGAGGAATAAGGCGAAGAATTTTTGTCTGTAATTTCCTTGTTTAGAATGAGACCCGTGTGTGTGGTTCTTCAATAAGTTCAATGTATGTACAATCATATTTAATCAAGTTTAAGTCCAAAGAATCTCGTTGGGAAAAACAACATTAAAAAGTTGTCTGTCATGAACAGATGCATTGTCAATTTTCTTGTTTCCATTTTACACAGGAGTCACAGAGAGATCCTCACCATCAATAAAAAAAGAGAGGCTAAAAATTGTGCATCACTTTGCATACTTAATGAAATTACGATTTTTTTGATGTTTCATCCCGGTCAGTGGTCACCATGATAAAAAGAAAAAAAGGTACATTGACTAATTGTGAATGGCAAATGCTTGGAGGGAATGCTAATGAATGATGATGATGAGTCAATAATTATGCGAATGGAAGTTTTACTTAAGAAACAACAAAAATCAGATATAGCTGGACATTTTTCATGTCTAGTTGTTGCATGGGCTAATGACTACAGATATATGCAGTTTCATTCCTTAATATAATGAATATCAATGACCCATGAATGGATGTTGGATTATGTTGGTTACACTAGAATTCATTAAATAACTAAGAATTAAATAATTGAAAAAATAACATGATCATTTTGTAGGAATACAATATGCAATTTTCCATGTCGTGTGAATAATTTTGCCTGTATTATAAAAATACAACTCGAGTGTGAAAATGTGAGAGAGATGTAGAACAACAAAATTAGAATAAAAAGGGATGGTGATTTTTTTTCCCCTCAATGTTATGTTATTTAATACTGAGAGAGAAAGGGGGGGATTAATATAAACTTTGCGTGTGTTTCCTCTCTCTCTCTCCTGTGGACGTCTCATGTAATCCTAGCATGATGTAGTTATGTTAAATGCAAGTGGTCAGTTGATAGGCGTCAAAATGAGCTGGAGGGATACTCTCGTTCACTATAATTATCTCATTAAATGAGTAAAATGAGGAATTGATGGTCCTTTGTAACAATTTAACTACTACACAGAAATATACCATTATAAAAATCTCTTCTTTGACGATTAGTAGGCACTTGCCTCCAAGTGGGAAATAGAGGCGGACAATGAGTCTTTGCCAATATATTAAAATATTGGATTAATATTTCATCTCTTTTTTAGTGTGTAGTCACCTCCATGTGCATTCTCCAAAATAAACTCTTTGATGGATGAGAGGTAGACTATGGTACTATAATAGGGCTATTTTGTATGGCATTGTAAGTTGTAGAGTCCAAGGTATTCTGGTTGGGGGTAGGATTTTTTTACATGTGTAGAAAAAAATGTCTAACAAGAGTGAAAATGAGGATAAACTGGTAGTATTATTTATTTTTTGATATTATTTTGTGCAGGAGTGTGGTAGGTACAAAATTTGGTCTATATGTAGATACATATTAAAGTGGAGGGGAAGGAATGGCTAGTACTTGAAAAGAATGTTGTATGTTGAACATGATGATGATGATCTCTTCGTGTGTATATGTACAAAATATAACATGGATTTTTATCGTGTACATGAGTTACTACTCGTCTCATTTAACAGGTTAACTTTGTTCTAGTACAGTGTACAGATAGACAATTGAATCTTGTTGTATTAGTAAATACAACAACAACAAAAAAAGATGACGAGTAAGATTACTTCTCTTACAAAAGTTTATTTTATGTATAAAAAAAGGCAAGAGAGGTCATTTTTTTTTCTTATTAGACATATTTTATAAGCTTATTA
This sequence comes from Arrhopalites spinosus, assembly GCA_034700945.1. Lineage (NCBI taxonomy): Eukaryota > Metazoa > Arthropoda > Collembola > Symphypleona > Arrhopalitidae > Arrhopalites > Arrhopalites spinosus. The sequence continues at coordinate 26,898 of JAQIVZ010001588.1, forward strand.
TTTTTTTAAGAATATTCACGTCATCTCAGTAGAAAAGGATGTACAAAAGATATGAGAGATTATTTTGCAATGCATAAAAGTTGAACTTGACATGAGTGAGAATGAGCTTTTTCTTTTTTTTCTATTGTATTAATTTACATTTTAAATTATTTGATTGTAATTAAATTGTAATAATTATTATTTTTATGAATTTTGTGGGGGTATTAAATGATGGGGAATATAAAATATGGGGGAATGGCAATGGGTATTAATACTTTTGGGGTGACCCGTAACCTTTAAGACGAGGAATGGAGAACCTTGAAGTTTTTGAGCAAGTTTAAAAATGTTTTCTTGTATTTTAGTAATATTGGATGAGTATTGTGTTATGGAGGAGTTACACTCCATTTTTTTTCTTCTACTCATTCCCTGAGGAAATGTGAATCGTGCGAATCTGATTTATTGAGACAGTGAGAATCGACACACGGTATCAACATTAATATTATCGTCTTCGATATAAATGTTGAAATAGTACAATAGAGTTATATCTGTCCAACACAACAAATTTTTAGTTTTTCAATGCAATGCACGACAAAAAATATGTTCCATCTTATTTTTCGCCTCATCTTTAGTAGTTTTTATAGAAAAAAAAAGTTTTTTGGGTCCTTTTTTTTAAGTGCTCTCCTTCTCTCTTCCTTTTCACCTTCTACTTTATGAGAATTCAAAATTAGGGACACGTTGACGGAGTCATCATAGCATGAGGAAAAAAAGGACGAGAAGAATATTTTTTTTGAACGTAAAGTTTGAGAAATTTTTGTTTTATGTATGTAAAATGTAAATATAATACAGTGTAGAAATTTAACACAAAACAAAAAACTGTAAAATAGTTTTTGTGAGATATTATGAAAAGAGAGAAAAAGAGGCAAGAAGAGTTTTTTTGGGGGGAATTTATGGGCCGCTTTGTTTGAAAGAATATGGTAATGTGTATAATATTTTTTTCATGTGTTTCAATTCATGGAAAGATGCTGTTGGCATTCATAAATAATAAAGTTTTATATATAAGCTACGCTTTGGTCTGAATAAATGAGTGGAGGGGGAGAAAGGTTTTTAAAAATTGGCATGAACATGATTTGGTTTGATAGCTTGCATTGAATATAAAATGGAATATATTTTTTGATGTTTTGCATCTGAATCCACCGTGTCGACAATTTCCTCATTTTTGTATGGAACGAGGAAATAAAGAATATTCTTGCTCTTATTTTTTGTGAGGGAGAGATTTTTTTCTCTCTCTCTCTCTCTCTCAAATTAACATAAATGCATAACACATATTGATGTTGTGTTGCACATGAGTAATTAATGCTGTATTTGTATGTAACTATAATTTTGAGAAAGTTTTTTTTTATGTTTTTCAGGTCCACAAGGGCAACAGTCTCCTCGAACTTTAAATATTTTACATAATTCTGAATATCCAGCATCAACCTTTGCCTTGTTGGAAGTCCCTCAAGGTCCAGGTCCAGTGAATCCAGCTTCGACGACCCCTGGAATGAAAACGGTGTCCCTTGTAGCCGACAATTTGTTTGACCTCCTTGTACTGAAAATGGCTCCTGTGTACACTTCCAAGAAGACCAAGATAGAGTCGAAAGGACAAAGATTTGAGTTGGGTGATTTTGTGGTGAAACTTGGGAGTGTCATGATGTCACAAAATTTTAAAGGAATTCTCATTGAGGTAAGTTAAGAGAGGACAGATTACAAATGTTCAAGTTTTTTGGGGGGAAAAAGATGAGCAGATTTATTACTCTAAATTGTTGAGAGTAAGTAAAATTTTGAAAAAAAGAGAGTTGGAATTTATTGTCTTGTTATAAACTAAAAAAGGTGGAATATCGTCCTTGTGTGGTGGCTGAAGCTTGTTGGGAGCTTTTGATGGAATTTATGCATGGAATTTTTGGACCAACATCAAATGTTCCTCGAACTCTCCAGGTTTTATAAATTTATTTGAGGGACTATTTATTTGGGTGGATAAAAGTATATCATAGCATGCGGTGATGATCATTTTTATTTTTATAGGCAAGAATAAAAGAAGTTTACACTCCATTGGACACCATGTATCAGTACATGGATCAATTCTCTACTTATCGAAAGGTTTCTGGTATTCGTTGAAATTTTAAATGTAACTCTGTTCCCCATTAAGATTTGTAAATAATCATTTTTGATTGGATTTAGACAAACTTAACTTGTCATTTTCATTTTTGTGTGAATTTTTGTAAATAAAAATAAGAATTTTTTTGTTTCATTACTAAAAATGAATGAGTTTTGTAGCATCAAAAATTTTGAGCATAAATTTTGATGAGTCAAGGAGACACAATAATTTAAAATGTGATGAGTTGTCCTCTCATTGGGGGAGTGGATGATGATGAAGACTAGGGAATCTGTAGAATTATGTTGGCAACGATTTGTAATGGGATCTTTAGTGACATTGGCCATAGGAGGAATTTGACCATCTCAGGGTAAATGTTGAATACTTTCAAGATGAGATGAAGAAACTGTGAGTATTTTGTAGATTGCTATCATAAAAAGGAAGAAATATGATATAAAAAGAGATAAGCATAAATTTTTTAAGAGAGTTTAATTAACTGGAGTCTACTGCACTTGAATTGCAAGAAAAAAAGGGGAGACTAACAAAATGATTTTTTTACTGTCTTGGTGAATTCTAGAGCTGAAATAGTAAGTCAAAATTTTAAGTAAAGAAAAAGGGATGCTACAACTGGTAATCTGTATAGTTGTAGGCCGTAGGCTGTGCAATAATTATTTTGAATTTATGAGGAAATACTATCATGTTTTTTTAGTATGCATACATTTGGAAAAGGAGTTTTATAAGTAAATTGTACATGGATTTTTTTATTCATAAAGTTTGAGTTGATTGATTATAATTGTGCATGTACAAATTCGCATATACTTTACATTTGTATGATGGGTGTAAAATGTAAAAAAAAGCTCCATAGTCAGGAGTAGAATACCTTGAAAATATTATTTGTTGTACCTGCAACTTTATAACTTTGTTGTTGTTCTATTAATTATTTATTTTAATTTAACTGTCAGCAGTTCCTCTGTCTATCCATCAGACAGGATTCGGTAAAATTTCATTTAAAAATGTCTAAGAATTTTCTATTTAGGGAGAACATGCTCATATCCGATATGGCTGTATATCCGATCACTAGTATTTTGATAGTCAAAATCAATTATTTTTGACCGGGTCTTTTTAGCACAGTGTTTTCTGGTCCTTTATTGTTCTCCTATTAAGTTTTGGGCACATGGGTACTTCCAGGTCACTAGCACTGAGATAAAACACACGACGAGTCAAAAAAACATGCATATGCAATTCCACGACGTTCACTTCAA